>RJWK010047290.1:0-17342 GCA_004363435.1 Platanista minor
GTCATGTCACCATACAACTAGAAGTCGTTCCTCCAGACTCCTAGCCCAGTGCACTTCCCACTATACCAGCTGACTTCTTCAGAGACTAGCAGAGTGCACCAAAAGTCGCTAAGCATAAGAATTTATACTGACGCACAGCACCAAGAGAGAATGGGGGAAGACTTGAAGTGAGACTAAATCTGCTATTATTAGGAAATAACGCAGATCCCTCCAGGGTGCCATTTTATGCCATAATAACCGGCATGGATATGGTGAGTGGAAATATCTTCTGTATATACAAGGTTGGGATCATAGGCTTCTCCCTGCTGTGTGAGGTATATGCATTAGGAGACATTGGTCAGCCTGGCCATGGAGCCTTCACTTTGGGAGAATGGAGGCCATAAAGGATCCGACTAAGGGACCTTGAATTTTCCCTGCTCACAAGGGTGCCTGACAGGATCCATTAAGTGGAGTTGACCTGGTGATTGGTGGCTGGGGTTGGAGCGGGGGAGAACTGAAGGATACAAAGGTTGGTCACAGAAGTACATATCTGGGGGTGAGTATATTTAACTGACAGCAGGAACTTTCTGCTGTTTCCCAACTGCTCCAGGATTTAGGCATACTTAAGGGCAACTCCAACAGCCCAACAGGAGCCAAAGGGTATCACATGAGACACAACAGAGAGATGCCTGGGCTGTCTCCAGAAAACTTTGATTTAAAACAAAAAATAAAAACAAAAGCAAAAAGAAATATATCCTTTTTGCTAATCCCCTTTCCTCTCTTTCACTCCCACTTCATGTACCAGATATTACTTGGTTTTTCTTGACTGAAAAATGTGAACTTAGCAGTTATCTTTGGGCCATTGAAAGGTGACATGTCCCATCCTAAAGCCTTCAATAATAGCAGGCTTCCTTAGATATCTTTGATTAGGAGACCAGGTTCCAGATAATATGAGTAGGAATGCATGAGAGCATCATTCCAGAACCCCCAGTGTCCTATTTCAATTGAATGTGAAGCCAAGGGGATGCGATTCCTCACCTTCCTAAGAGTAAGGTGTGTCACGAATCTGAAGCAGAAACCCCAGCAACAATCCTCTTCCTTCCTGTGACTTCCAGTATCAAGACAATGGCACTTCTGAATCACTTCATGGATCCCCTTGATGTGGGAAGGGCACACAGTCACAGGTGCCAGTTTGGATTTCCTTTTTCTCTTCTGTACTTGGATCTATCTTCTCCCATGCTATTCCTGACTGGTTGGCTAGGTTCTGCTATCGTTTTTAATTGAAATATAGTATTTACAGTGTTATGTTCATTTCAGTTCTACATCATAATGATTCAGTATTTTTGCAGATTATACTCCATTATAGGTTATTAAAAGATAATGGCTATAATTTCCTTTGCTATACAGCATATCCTGTTGCTTATCAATTTTAGACACAGTAGTTTGTCTCTGGTAATCCCATACTCCTAATTTGTCCCTTTCCCCTTTCCTCTCCCTTTTGGTCACCACAAGTTTGCTTTCTATATCTGTGCGTCTGTTTCAGTTTTGCACATACATCCGTTTGTACTATTTTTCAGTTGCCCATGTAAGTGATGTACAGTATCTGCCTTTCTCTGTCTAACATTTCACTAAGCATAATGTACTCTAGGTCCATCTATATTGCTGCAAATGGCAGTATTTCATACTATTTTTATGTTTGAGTAATACTCCGTTAGGTAGATTTAGATAAATAAGATGCGTACCTCATTTTTCCCCTTTTTAAATTTTTGTTTGTTTTTTTAAAGGTCAGTTTTCAAAAGTTTCATACACTGATTTCATATAATCCCACAATAACCCTTTTTTACCCTTTACCCCTACATGGCCCCTCCCATCTTCTCTTTCCCCACTGGTAACCAGTAGCTGGTTCTCTATATCTTTAAGTCTGCTTCATTTTTGTTTTATTCACTAGTTTGCTGTACTTTTTAGATTCCACATAGAACTGATATCATACAATATTTGTCTTTGTCTGACTTATTCCACTTAGCATAGTGCCCTCCAAGTCCATCCGTGTTGCTGCAAATGGCAAAATTTCATTCATTTTTATGGCTGAGTAATATTTCATTGTGTGTGTGTGTGTGTGTGTGTGTGTGTGTGTGTGTGTGTGTGTGTGTATGCATCATCTTCTTTATTAATCCATCTGTTGATGGACACTTAGGTGGCTTGCATACCTTGGCAATTGTAAATAGTGCTGCTGTGAGCATTGGGGTGCATGTATATTTTTGAATTACTGTTTTGATTTTACTAAGATACATATATATATATATCCAGGAGTGGAATTGCTGGGTCATATGGTAGTTCTATTTTTAGTTTTTTGAGAAACCTCCACACTGTTTTCCACACTGGCTGCACCAATTTACATTCTCACCAGCAGTGTACCAGGGGCCCGTTTTCTCCACATCCTTGCCAAAGTTTCTTATTGTGTTCTTTTTGATGATAGCCATTCTGACAGGTGTCAGTTTATATCTCATTGTGGTTTTGATTTGTGCTTTCCTGATGATTAGTGATGCTGAGCATCTTTTCATCTGTTTGTTGGCCATCTGCATTCCCTCTTGGGAAAATTGTCTATTCAGTTCTTCTTCCCATTTTTTAAATCAGGGGTTTTTTTTAATGTTAAGTTGTTTGTGCTGTTTATATATGTTGGACATTGACCCTTTATTGGTCATATATCATTTGCAAATATCTTCCTCCATTCAGTAGGTTGTCTTTTGGTTTTGTTGATGGTTTCCTTTGCTGTGCAAAATCTCTTAAGTTTAATTAGGCCTCATTTGTTTATTTTTTCTTTAGTTTCCTTTGCTTTACGAGAGCGATCCAAAAAATTATTGCTGCAATTTATGTCAGAGAGTCTTCTGCCTATGTTTTCCCCTAGGACTTTTAAAGTATCCGGTCTTACATTTAGGTTTTTAATCCATTTTTAGTTTATTTTTGGATACGGTGTTAAAGAAAGTTCTGATTTGATTCTTTTACAAGTAACTGTCCACTTCTCCCAGCACAACTCATTGAAAGCAACTCTCTTTTCTTCATTGTATATTCTTGTCTCCTTCATTATAGATTAATTGACCATAGGTGATTGGGTTTATCATCTCTGGGCTTTCTATGTTTTCCATTCAGATGTGTGCCTGTTTTTGTGCCAGTACCATACGTTTTGATTACTCTCGCTTTGTTGTCTGAAACCAGGGAGCCTGATTCTTCCAGCCATGTTCTTCTTTCACAAGCTTGTTTTGACTATTAGGGGTCTTTTGTGTTTCCATACAAATTTAAGAAACATTTTGTTCTACTTCTCTGAAAAATGCCATTGGTAATTTGATAAGGATTGCATTGAATCTACAGATTGCCGTGGGTAGTATGGTCACTTTAAATATGAATAACAATATTGATTCTTCCAATCCAAGGGCATGGTATCGCTTTCCATCTGTTTATGTCATCTTCAAATTCTTTCCTCAGCGTCTTATAGTTTTCAGAGTACAGGTCTTTTGCCTCCTCAGGTCGGTTTATTCCTAGGTATTTTATTCTTTCTGATGCAATGGTAAACGGTATTGTTTCTTTAATTTTCCTTTCTGATAATTCTTTGTTAGTGTATAGAAATGCAACAGATTTCGTTATATTAATTGCGCATCCTGCATCTTTAGGATGTTCTGTGTATGGTATCATGTCATCTTCAAACAGGGACAATGTTACTTCTTACTTTCCAATTCGGATTCCTCTTATTTCTTTTACTCCTCTGATTGCTATGGCTGTACTTCCAAAACTGTGTTGAATTAAGCGGTGAGAGTGGACATCCTTGTCTTGTTCCTGATCTTAGAGGGAATGCTTTCAGATTTTCACTGTGGAGTATGATGTTACCTGTGGGTTTGTCATATCTGGCCTTTATTATGTTGAGGTATGTTCCCTCTACACCCACTTTCTGGAGAGTTTTTTTTAATTGAAGTATACTTGATTCACAATGTAGTGTTACTTTCTGCTGTACAGCACAGTGAATCAGTTATACTTATATATATATATACCCTTTTTTAGAGTCTTTTCACATATAGGTCATTACCGAGTATTGAGTAGATTCCCTGTGCTATACAATGGGTCCTTAAAAATTAACTAATATATATATATATATATATATATATATATATATATATATATATATATATATATATATATATATATAAATCTTATTTTGCAGAGAGGCAATTATAGGCTGCTGATAACATTTGGAAGCCTCAGTATATCAAAGTAGGTGTTCCATTCAGTTTTGGAAATTTTAGAGTTAAGGTTGTCCAATTTGGTTTTAAGAAAAGTAAGTTTGGGGATTTCAAAAGTTCCCCATAATGGCCATTGATGTTCTAAATTGCGTTTGGTTGGGTCACTCCATTTAGTTCGAAATTCACATGAGAAAGGACAGTGTTTTTTAAACATAAAATCAATTGTGATCTCTGTGGGAGAAGGGGGTTGCTGCGAAAATATTTACATAACTGGGATCCCATTTCTCAGAGGTTTTTCTCTAGAGTAAAGCATAATTTTCAAACGACTGAAACAACTCAAACAGCTTAAACAGCTCAAACAGTTCAAATAACCTGTTCTATGGGAGCAGTCTGGTCCCAAAGGAGCAGGGTTGAAAGCCCCTCAACACAGCTCTAATGAAACAGCTTAATTTTGAAGAAATCAGACTGAAGTTTTAATAGTGAAGTTCCAATAAGACAGCATACCTTCTAAAAGGAAGGGGCCAAAGGGTAGCCAGTTCCAGGAGGAACAGCCCCAGTTCCTAAAGGAATCAGGCCTAGGGACAGCATGGTTCCACTTGCAACAGCCTAATTTCAAAAATCAGATAGAAGTGCAAAATGAGTACTTACAGACAGAACAAGGTCTTAACCAGAAAAGACAAAGCCTCAAAATAGATCCCAAATAAAACCTAAAGAGCTTCAAAATGCAAAGAGGGCAGAAGCTTGGATCCAGGAGAAAGACTTACACCCCAAACCCCGGGGTCGATGAGAAAAGCAGTGAGCAACAATGGGTTCAATGTGGATACCACACCTGTTTCCTCAACAGCCTCAGAGTTGTCGGGGGCCCGCTCTAGATCCCGATATGGGCCACCAAAATGTTGACCTAAAAAAATAGAATGCCACATATTTCTCCAGCAAAAAAAAAATAAAATAAAAATAAATGTTTATTCAGGATCAACAAAGAATGGCAGGGCTTCCTGGTGGCTCAGGGGTTAAGAATCTGCCTGCCAATGCAGGGGACATGGGTTTGAGCCGTGATCCAGTATGATCCCACATACTGCGGTGCAACTAAGCCCGTGAGCCGCAACTACTGACCCTGCGCACCAAAACTAGTGAGACCTATGCACCTAGAGCCCATGCTCCTCAACAAGAGAAGCCACTGCAGTGAGAAGCCCGCACACCCCAATGAAGAGTAGCCCCTTCTTGCCACAAATAGAGGAAGCCCGTGAGCAGCAACGGAAGAGCCAATGCAGACAAAAATAAAATAAATTTTAAAAAAGAATTACATTTTGGGGTCTGTAAATATGGTGAGCCATGTGCAAGTCTCCCACAACAAGCAGAGGATAATTCTTTTAAAGATAGGAAGAGGAAGCTGAGAGGACTAAAATAAATAAAGAGTCCCTCAGATGAATCAAGAGTTCCAAGTACAGTGGCTTTTCCTTGGCTGAGACATGACAATCTCATTGGCCAAACTCTTGTCAAGCAAGAAGAGGAGTCCTTCTTCTTCTCTTTTTTGAAAAATTACTTAATTAATTAATTGTTTAAAATCTTTATTGGAGTATAATTGCTTTACAGTCTTGTGTTAGTTTCTGCTGTATGACAAAGTGAATCAGATATATGTATACCTATATCCCCATATCCCCAGCCTCTTGTGCCTCACTCCCACCCTCTCTATCCCAACCCTCTAGATGGTCACAGAGCACTGAGCTTACATCCCTGTGCTATGCAACTGCTTCCCACTAGCTATCTATTTTGCATTTGGTAGTGAATATATGTCAGCGCTACTCTCTCACTTTTTCCCACCTCACCCTTCTCCTTCCCCATGTCCACAAGTCCATGCTATGTCTTTCTTTATTCCTGTTGGGTTATCATTGTAGGGCATGAGAGCACCCACCTTCTGGCATCCCAACTTTATTTTTCCTTTAAGGGTTTAATACCCCCCATTTTATTTGTTTATTTATTTATTTTTTTGCGGTACACAGGCCTCTCACTGTTGTGACCTCTCCCATTGCGAAGCACAGGCTCTGGACACGCAGGCTCAGCAGCCATGGCTCACGGGCCTAGCTGCTTCACGGCATGTGGGATCTTCCCGGACCAGGAAACGAACCCGTGTCCCCTGCATCGGCAGGCGGACTCTCAACCACTGCACCAACAGGGAAGCCCCTCCCTTTTTGTTTTAACATCTTTATTGGAGTATAATTCCTTTACAGTAGTGTGATGGTTTCTGCTTTATAACAAAGTGAATCAGTTATACGTATATATATGTCCCCATATCTCTTCCATCTTGTGTCTCCCTCCTTCCCACCCTCCCGATCCCACCCCTCTAGGGGGTCACAAAGCACAGAGCTGGTCTCCCTGTGCAATGCGGCTGCTTCCCACTAGCTATCTATTTTACATATGATAGTGTATATATGTCCATGCCACTCTCTCACTTTGTCCCAGCTTACCCTTCACCCTCCCACTATCCTCAAGATCATTCTCTAGTAGGTCGGCATCTTTTATTCCCATCTTGCCCCTAGGTTCTTCATGAACTTTTTTTTTTTTTAGATACCATATATATGGGTGACCACACGGTATTTGTTTACCTCTTTCTGACTTACTTCACTCTGTATGACAGTCTCTAGGTCCATCCACCTCACTACAAATAACACAGTTTTGTTCCTTTTAATAGATGAGTAATATTCCATTGTATATATGTGCCACATCTTCTTTATCCATTCATCTGTTGATGGAATGGACACTTAGCTTGCTTCCATGTCCTGGCTATTGTAAATAGAGCTGCAATGAACATTTTGGTACATGACACTCTTTGAATTATGGTTTTCTCAGGGTATATGCCCAGTAGTGGGATTGCTGGGTTGTATGGTGGTTCTATTTTTAGTTTTTAAAGGAAGCTCCATACTGTTGTTCATAGTGGCTGAATCAATTTACATTCCCACCAACAGTGCAAGAGGGTTCTCTTTTCTCCACACCCTCTCCAGCATTCATTGTTTGTAGAATTTTTGATGATGGCCATTCTGCCTGGTATGAGATGATATCTCATTGTAGTTTTGATTTGCATTTATCTAATGATTAATGATGTTGAGCAATCTTTCATGTGTCTGTTGACAATCTGTATATGATGATAAATCTGAAAGTGAAATTAAGAAAACACTCCCATTTACCATTGCAACAAAAAGAATAAAATATCTAGGAATAAACTTACCTAAGGAGACTAAAGACCTGTATGCAGAAAATTATAGGACACTGATGAAAGAACTTAAAGATGATACAAACAGATGGAGAGATATACCATGTTCTTGGATTGGAAGAATCAACATTGTGAAAATGGTTCTACTACCCAAAGCAATCTACATATTCAATGCAATCCCTATTAAACTACACTGGCATTTCTCACAGAACTAGAACAAAGAATTTCACAATTTGTATGGAAAAAAAAGACCCCGAATAGCCAAAGCAATCTTGAGAGAGAAAAAGGGAGCCAAAGGAAGCAGGATCCCTGACTTCAGACTGTACTACAGTAATCAAGACACTATGGTACTGGCACAGAAACAGAAATTTAGATCAATGGAACAGGATAGAGAGCCAGGGATAAACCGACACACATATGGTCACCTTATATTTGCTAAAGGAGGCAAGAATATACAGTGAAGAAAAGAAAGAGATCCTCTTCAATAAGTGGTGCTGGGAAAACTGGACAGCTCCATGTAAAGGAATGGAATTAGAACACTCCCTAACACCATACACAAAAATAAACTCAAAATGGATTAAAGGCCTAAATGTAAGGCCAGACACCATCAAACTCTTAGAGGAAAACATAGGCAGAACACTCTCTGACAGAAAGCACAGCAAGATGTTTTTCGACCCACCTCCTACAGAAAAGGAAATAAAAACAAAAATAAAGAATTGGGACCCAATGTACCTTAAAAGCTTTTGCACAGCAAAGGAAACCATAAACAAGACGAAAAGACAACCCTCAGAATGGGAGAAAGTATATGCAGATGAAGCAACTGAGAAATGATTAATCTCCAAATTTTACAAGCAGCTCATGCAGCTAATTATCAAAAAAACAGACCACCCAATCCAAAAATGGGCAGAAGACCTAAATAGACATTTTTCCCAACTCTTTTAATTGAGGTTTCTGTGTATTAAATTTTTATATCTGTAACATAATGAAGCTGAGTAATTAGAATACTCTGAAAACCCTGTTGAGCTCTGTGTTCTTGCCTATGTAAAGCAAATGATCAGGCAGGGTAAAATAGAGCTGAGGGAATTTGCCCTTGTGTTTACCTGCAGATCTAAACTTTTATTTT
Source organism: Platanista minor (assembly GCA_004363435.1). Taxonomy (NCBI): domain Eukaryota; kingdom Metazoa; phylum Chordata; class Mammalia; order Artiodactyla; family Platanistidae; genus Platanista; species Platanista minor. The sequence continues at coordinate 8,540 of RJWK010047290.1, forward strand.
CTTCAAATACCTTATTACTCTGTGATCTTCTTCCTAAATCGGGGTTTTGATTTACTTACATAGAAGTTCTAAGAATTCGGCCTAACTGCTGTGCTGATGCTCTGCTTAGGTACACCTCCTAGCTCTCTGAAATATAAATTTTATGAAGTGATGACAGAGCAGGCTAAAATAGTAAATTGTAATTGGTCAGAAAAAGTGACTTTCATTTATTAATAAGAAAAACAAATAAGGCAAGTTGTCCTGCCACTTTAGAGTTTACAGAAACCTCTCACCATGTTGTGCATTTGACCCTTGCAACAACCCACTCTATGACGAAATGGGACAGGTGCTGTTTTTACTTCAGTTTGACAAAGGAGGAAACCAGGGCCCAGAGATAGGAAGCTGCTTTTGCTTAAGTTTGCATATTTATGGAGTAAACCCTAAAATCTGATCTCATATACATTTCACTCTAGGTCCGGTTATGTTTCCATCACACCTCACTGACCTTCATGTACAGTTTTGTCACCTGTTTCTTCTGGTGTCAGAGACCAGGAGCCTCTTTCAGAGAGGTCATGGTCTCATTGAACAGCTCAGCAGAGAACCCAAGACACACATGGCTAATCCGTCTCCTCTGTATCCAGGCTCCTTTAGGGGCAAAAATTGCCTTCATATCAACTAACAACATCCCCTGTCCCCACAAAAGGTAATTTTCTGCCTATAGCTGACTAGAAAAGAAACCCTACTATGGACTCAGGAGCCATTTCTTCACCATGCTGGTGTAATAGAAAATGGAAGAAGGGGTCTTGATTTTGACTTTACTGTTTAAAAAAACACTTGTTCATGTATCATCTCTGGTAGAATTTGCAACAAGCATGAGAGAACTGTATGCTACTGTCAGTATGCTCACATGACGGCAATTAAATCGGGGCACCAGGACAGGGGGCACAAAGCAGCTATCGTGCCTAAGCATGGCCACCCATGTAGTAAATACAGAACCATGATAACACCTTTGGGCTTTGGGCCCTCTGGTTTCTAGTCAACTGTTCCCTCTATGGGCCCATGAGGCCACATCTATGATGTTGCCAACAGTACTTTCTTTCATGTGTTGAGAGTTCTTGCTGCTTCCCACATTTACCATGCTCATTCCCTTCTCTGTGCCTGTGTTCCCTTTTTCCTCACTCTCCTACGAATACCTTTATAACTTCCCCTCTGTCTGTATAAATCCTTTCTGCCCTTCTAGTCCCAGTTTTGCAATCCCCTCCTGCCCCCTTTCCCAAGGTACCAGTCCACCTCCATCTCTTTCTTCTCAGAAACCTAGTTGCTCTTACAGCCAGACAATTAATGGCTACTTTACTTCTTTCCTATGTGTAGGGTTTTCTATCTCACTATTATTCCCTGCTAGATTCTAAACTCACTAAAGGATGAACGCCTTAAGATTTTTCTCTCAGTTTCCTCTCTGAGTACCATGGTTCCTAGAACAGTGTTGGCTGTATAAAGGGCCACCACAAAAGTGTGTTTGTGGATTAAGTGGACACCTTTCTCCCTGCTCAAAGTTGCAGCATCTTTGAATTTCTTAAAAGTTGCTAGCAGAGTGCCAGGCACAAAGAAGATGCTAACAAGAATCACTGAGGTGGACTGAATATGTCCTCTTGAACTTCCTATTGTCTTCATGATATACAGGAAAGTGCTTTGGAGCCATCATGAAGATCTTTTGGAGCCATCATGGAGAACTTTCCTAGTTTGTGTGTATTTTATGCAAGAAGAAAGGCTTTGTGAAAAAAATTAATATGATATGAATTACTAGTTCAAGCTAAAGGTATAATTTTCTGAGGCCATTGTATTATTTTTATTGAAACCTCAGTTTCTGTCTCTCTCCCTCTCTCTCTGTTTTAATTTTGTACTTCTCTCCATTCATCCTGTGGAACACTTTGCTTAATTCCTATTTTTCAAGAGCTTTCAATGAGATAGAGGTTAATCCAGGTTTAAGGTATACTGTCTGATCCATGGGCTTATCAGTTAAAAATAAAATCTTTGCTGCTTCAGCCACAAAATGGTGCTGAACCTAGACAGCAGAGCCCATCCAGGCCCATTACAAAAGGTGATAACATTATCTAATATGAGGAGTAAACAAGGTGGCATCCTTATCAGGGGAAGAAAATGCTCCACGCCCCTTTTTCTTACTGATTCAATGGTGATTCCTGTTTGAAAGGTAAATGGGTTGAATGGAAAGGAGAACCTTATCCATCTTGCTCCTTCTAGAACCACACCATCAATTCCAGCATCTCTCGAGTGATGCTAACTGTCCAAGGCAACAGAAAGCTAATATCATGCATGCAAAAATAATAAAAAGGAATCTAGAAAATGCCCACACCCTTGCCTCACACCCTGCAAATGACGCATCGTAAAAGCCAGGGTGACTCCAGGGATACCATGGATCCAAATATGTGGTTTAAAATGAAGGCAGTGTTGCAATCTTCAGTGAACTCTCAGCCTAGGTTTTCGGAACTAAAAATCATTAGAAAGAGCCAGGAATCTTACATCAGAAGGTCTGGGTTTGACTCCTGGAATGGCCAAATATTGGCTGGTTAGCCTTGAGCAAATTACCTCTCCTCCCTGAGATGTAGTCTTCCTGCATGTAAAAAGGAAATATCTAGTGCCTTCCCTATCTATTTCATAGGGTTGTGCTGGCAATTACATAGAATACTTTGTGTGAAAAAATACATTACAAAAACCATAAGCTGTGAATATATTGCCATAAAATACTATCTGTGTTAAAAAGAAAGAAAGAGAGAAAGAAGGACAAAAAGAAAGTAAGTGTGATGGTTAATTTTATGTGTCGGTTTGACTGGGCCACATTGCCTAGATATGTGGTCAACCATTATTATGGATGATCCTGTGGGGATGTTTTTGAATGAGAATAACTTCAAAATCTGTGCTTTTTTTTTTTTTTTGCAGTACGCGGGCCTCTCACTGTTGTGGCCTCTCGCATTATGGAGCACAGGCTCCGGACGCGCAGGCTCACTGGCTATGGTTCACGGGCCCAGCCGCTCCGCGGCATGTGGGATCTTCCCAGACCGGGGCACGAACCCGTGTCCCCTGCATCAGCAGGCCGACTCTCAACCACTGCACCACCAGGGAAGCCCAAAATCTGTGAATTTTGAGTAAAGCAAATTGTCCTCTATAATGTGGGTGGTTCTCATGCAATCCAGTGAAGGCCTGAACAGGACAAAAGATTGACCTCCCTCAAGCAAGAGGGAATTCTGTAGCAGATGGCCCTTGAACTTGAATGGCAACATTGGCCCTTCTCTGGATCTCCAGCTTGACAGCCTTTGGACTTGAACTGCATCTTTGGCTCTCCCTTTGATCTCTAGTCTATCAGTCCATCCTGTAGCTTTTGGACTTTCCAATTCCTTGAAATAAAACTCTGTCTGTCTGTCTCTATCTCTGTGTGTGTATGTGTGTGTCTTTCTGTCTTTCTGCCTCTCTCTCCCTACACACACACATACACACGCACACACACATACACATTCATACATCCTATTGGTTCTGTTTCTCTGGAGAACCCTGACTCATGCAGATTTTGGTACCAGGACTGGTTCTAAAGAACAGATTCTTAAGATGAGTTTTCTGAATTGGTTGTTAAGATACTGGAATTGGACCTCTAATTTGATTGTATTTAAAGACACTAATAACTCTATTTCTAGTAGTAAAGGGCACACTGATAGTCCATGACATAATGTAGCAATAGAAGTACACAAAATCTCATCATGGGATACTCCTCATCAAGTACTTATAAGAGGCAAAATCTGGGTGACTATGTACATTCAAATATTCTTGACAATATATAGAATATAATGAGAATTGCTGGTTGATCCCAATGGCACTGAACAAAGTACAAAAAGAAAAGAATGAGCTCAGAGACTCAAACTCCCTGTTTAAACAATGTATAAAGGACCTGAAAGCATCTATGTGTACCCACAGGGTTGAGATTGCTGAAAACAAAACCCAGAATCTCATCCTGTGAGTTGCTGAATTACAATGCAAATTGGATCCCCCGTCGTGCCACAAGTCTACCATTAATGTGAAGGCTTTGGTTGGGAAGGATTGGGATCTTGAAGGTTAGATGGGCACACGTGGGAAGACCCTGATGAAGGTGGGGACATCGAGACCCTAAATTCTCATGCGTCATCATTGCCAGTAGAAGCAGCGTCTGAACCCCAGTCTGAGGAGCTTAACCCTGTGCCACCTGAGGAAATTGTAATGGCCTCCCCTGAGGAAGTTTCCTTGAAAGACACTGCTGACGTCCTCAGGACCCACCTCACCACTTCTCTCTGCTTCTAGACATATAGCAAGACTCAAGTTCCAGAGTGGGTGGCGGCAACCAGGGCAGCTCCCACAGGCGCTGCACAGGTGCCCAGTTGCCGGCGTCCCCGCGTGTCCCATGTCCTCCACGCCACTGTGCTTCCCTGCCCTGCGGCCCCACAGGATGAAGAAGGAGAAGTCATTCCTGGGCAAGCGGGACGGCACGTTGGCGAGGAAGAAGAAGGCCAAGGGGGTGAGTGACCTGAAGGAAGAAGGGAAAAATGCCATCAACTCGCTGATGTCCCCTGTCTCAGGGGAGATCCACCCGGAAGACACCTTGGTCGAGGAGAACGAGGAGCACACGGTGATCGACTGCACCTCCAAGGATTACCCCAGATTCAAGGAGCTCACCAAGGTTCTCATTGACTGGATCAACGATGTCCTGGTGGAGGAGAGGATCATCATGAAACAGCTGGAGCAGGACCTGTACGATGGGCAGGTGCTGCAGAAGCTCCTGGAAAAACTGGCAGACCGCAAGCTGAACGTGGCTGAGGTGACCCAGTCTGAAATAGGGCAGAAGCAGAAGCTGCAGACGGTACTGGAGGTGGTGCAGGAACTTCTATGGCCTCACGGCAGGGTGCTCCAGTGGACCGTGACCTCGATTCACGGGAAGAACCTGGTGGCCATCCTTCACCTCCTCATGGCCATGGTCATGCACTTCCAGGCCCAATCTCCCTTCCCACACACTTCTCCTTGCAAGTGGTGGTCCTGAGGAAGCGGAAAGGCCTGCTGCACTCCAGCCATGTCATGGAAGAGCTGACCACGACCACCGAGATGGTGATGGGTCGGTTTGAGTGGGATGCCTTCGACACGCTCTTCAACCACGCCCCAGACAAGCGCAGTTTGCTGAAGAAGTCTCTCATCACGTTTGTGAACGATCACCTGAAAAAGCTGCATTTGGGAGTGATGGAACTAGAGACCCAGTTTGCAGATGGCGTACCTGGGTCTGTTCATGGGACTTCTGGAAGACTACTTTGTATGCCTGCACAACTTCTACCTGACCATGGACAGCTTCGATCAAAAGGTCTACCACGTGACATTTGCCTTTGAACTGATGCCGGATGGAGGCCTTAAGAAACACAAGGCTCGCCCCTAAGATGTGGTGAACCTGGACCTCAAATCCACCCTGCGGGTTCTTTACAACCTGTTTACCAAGTACAAGCACCTGGAGTGATGGCGGGGAGCAGCAGAGACCGTGGCAGTGATGGTGCTTCGGGAGGTGCCTTGGCCTCCCCTCCAAGCCCACGGTTGTTCCCCACCCACACCCTTCCTTTTTCTGGTTGATGCTCTTAACCTCTTTTCCCTGTAATTCCACAGTGGGCAGCATCCTTTGAAATGCAGGCTCCAAACACCAGTGCCAGAGTATGCAGCCTCCCTTCACTTGGGGTGTCATGGGGTGCTGAGTCCCTTGATCAAAAGATGGAAGAGAAAAAAGCCGGAACCCCAATGCTCAGCCCCTGGGAGGGGAGCGCCTGTCATTCCAGCTGATCACAGGACATCTGAAATGCACTGGCAGCTTTGCAGCATTGGCGATGGCTTGTCTGTCCTGGTGGAACCTCCTGGGCAGGGGCTGCCTTGGCAGCGAGGCCTTTTTACCAAAAAGCATTTTGCAGTTTTAAAAATTTCACTCATAAGTCCCAGAAGCTTTAGCTGTGACCGCAGTGTCCACTCACATCCCTACTTCTTGGCCACTCGGTGTTGTTTCCATTTAGCTTTTGCACAGACATCTGGAACCCAGAGGACCAGCTGCCACGGTGAGTGGGACAAAAGATTTCTGGGGCATTTCTTTATTTCTTGCTGTGACTGAGTGGGCTGTGTCTACTCAGCCGGCTCTGAACTGGCTCTACAATGCAGCTGGAGACAGCTCGGGTGGGAAGTTTCCAATCCCAGAGGCTCTGTTTGGAGATGGATGCATTTAAACAATCTTTTAGAAAGCAAGGTGTCTTCGTGTGCTTGGACTGTCATAACAGAGTGCCACAACTCGGGGTGGTGGGTGTTTAGGCAACAGACATTTATTCTCTCACACCTCTGGAGGCTAGAAGTCGATATCAAGTTGTCAGCACGGATGGTACCTTCCAGGCCTCTCTCCTTGGCTTGTAGACTGCTGTCTTCTCCCCGCATCCTCATGTGTCTCCCCTCTGTGTCCTAATCCCTTCTTATAAGGATACCAGGCAGATTGGATTGGGGTCCACCCTAATGACCTCATTTTACCTTAATTACCTCTATAAGGACCCTGTCCCCAAATACCATCACATTCTGAGGTACTGGGGGTTAGAACTTCAACTTGTGGGTTCTGGGGGTACACAGCTCAGCCTGTAACAGGGGGATGTGAAGTGTTCACGTCTCTCCTCCCCAAGTCCCAGCTTTCCTGAGTCCTGTCCGCATCTGTGAGGCACCCTGTTGAAGGAAATGCCATCCTCATTTGTGTGCTGTTCACCCCTCACCCACCTTGGCTTGGCAGAGAAATGAGACCCATTGGCTGGGTCTCAGGCGGGTCCTACACTGGGTCATACACTCTCCCAACCCCTGGCTCCTGACCTGGGATTTGTATGACATGCCGATCCCCTGAGTTTGCTCAGCATTCACTGCCCCAGCAAGATGGGCCTTTCTCTTCTCTTTGATTTTTGCCTTCCTGCTGTAGATAAGAGCTATTAAGTTGTTAATATTAAATTGAATACCAACGCTCAAGGCTTAGAAATAAAAAAAAAACAAGACAAACAAAACAAAGACAAAAACAAAACAAAAAAATTCAAGTTCCATTAGGCCCCTAAAAGTGCAGGCAAATGTGTAACCCGAGAAGCTGTGCTATACTCCATAAGAGGTACTAAATATTTTCTAATTTACACAGACAAATAGGGGGATATGTGTGGAAATGGATATTAAGGATGTGGGATAATGGTGGAAAGAACATAAAGTTGGATCAGGGTGAATTTATTGACATAGGCCCACTAAGCAGAGATCCCACAATTAATGTTGCAGCTAGGAGAGCTAGAAAGGGCTCTATGAATTTGGTTGGTTGGCTAACACATGGTCCAAAATGTGGTCCATGGTAAGTGAATTACAAATGCCAGAACTATCCTTGGTTTACTGTAGAAGAAATTATTCGAAGGCTTAAGAAGTTTGGAAAGTTAGAGTGGATTTGTCATTTAAGACCTTCTCACCCAGCCTAGGAGGCCCCACAGGACACACTCTTTACCACGAATGTGAGAAATAAATTTATGAGGGGAGTCCCAACGTTCTTGAAGAGCTTAATGATCACTCTTCTTTGTAGACCAGAGCTTATAGTGGGAACTGCCACCGCTGAACTGGGGAGCCTACAGGCAATGGGAGTAGTTGTATCCCCAGGATGGCAGGGGCCAAGTGGCATCACTCAACCTCCAAAGGTAAGGTGGGTATGATTACCATAATGAACAGTGGAGTTAAAGCGACAATTGGAATAGTCTGGCATCCAGAGACCTATGGTATTTGCTAATTGATCATGATGTTTCTAGAAGAGTCATACACAGGAAACCTACTAAATTCTTACTTGATATGTATAACCAGAAAAATTCTAGGTCAAGTGAACAAAACTTAAAAAAAGACAAAAAAACTCACGGGGAGATCACAGCCCCTCAATCATTCCCCCGATTTGAGCCAGATAAACTTGACCAGAGCCACTTCAGTATAAGGGTGGCTGTGTCCCCTTGGGGAAGGCCTTTTGTAGACTCACTTACAGCACCAGCTAGGTGGCAATTCCTTGCAGGGCTTGGTCAAGGTTCTGCGGGGGCTGTATATATTCTGATCCACCATCCAATATATGGTCCTGCTTCTCCCATAACCAGGCTTCACAGGTCCAGTATTCAAGGGGTGGAAATGGTAGGGGACTCCCATTCACTGTCACACCTAGTGGCCCACTAGCACAAAGTCAGCTTCCTAACCCCACGATATTATGCTCTGCTAGCCTAGAGAGAGGTCTTAGTTCCAAATGGAGGAGTGCTTCCACCAGGAACACAAAAATGATTCCATTGACTTGAAAATGAACACCACCACCTAGCCACTTTGGGCTTCTCATGCCTCTGAATCAACAGGTAAAGAAGGGAGTTGCTGTGCTGGCTGAGGTTATTGATCAAGACAACCGAGGGAAAATTTGACTGCCACTTCATGATAGAAGTATGGCAGAGTATGTCCAGAATTCAGGAGATCCTTAAGGTATCTCTGAATAATAACATGCCCTGCGATTAAATTCAACGGAAAACTGCAATAACCAAATTCAGGCAGGACTACAGATGGACCAGACACTTCAGGAATGAAAGTCTGCGGCACCCTACCAGATGAAAAGCCATGGCGGGCTGAGGGTCTTGATGAGGGCAAAGGGGATACGGAATGAGTAGTAGAAGAAGGTAATTACAAATATCAGCTATGGCCACGTGACCAGTTGCAGAAAGGAGGACTTTTAACTGTTATGAGTATTTCTTCCTTATTT
>RJWK010047291.1:0-17341 GCA_004363435.1 Platanista minor
GCAGAAACTAACACCATTGTAAAGCAATTATACTCCAATAAAGATGTAAAAAAAAATTATGCATATTTTTATAAACAAACACTTTAGTAAATTTTTAAAAAGGATTTATTTATTCATTTTCTATTCTGTTACTGCTGCGTTGGGTCTTTGTTGCTGCACACGGGCTTTCTCTAGTTGCGGCGAGCGGGGGCTACTCTTCGTTGCAGTGGGTGGACTTCACATCGCGGTGGGTTCTCTTGTTGCAGAGCATGGGCTCTAGGCGCACGGCTTCAGTAGTTGTGGCTTGCGGGCTCTAGAGCGCAGGCTCAGTAGTTGTGGCGCACGGGCTTGGTTGCTCCGCGGCATGTGGGATCTTCCCGGACGAGGGCTTGAACCCATGTCCCCTGCATTGGCAGGCGGATTCTTAACCACTGCGTCACCAGGGAAGTCCTTTAGTAAATTTTCCTATAGGGGAATGAGGCCTAAGAAGCATCTGACCAATGGGGCAAGATACTGAATAGATTTCAAACGTAGGGTGCGTGGTTGTCATAGCTAAGCCATAATGAAGCAGAAATGTGTCATGCACTTAGCAGAAGGGGCTCATGGACCCAACCAGAGCTTCCAGAAAGTTCTTACAGTTCCTAAGCTCTCCATGAGCTGGGGAAGCCTCTGAAGTCAAATACAGTAGGAGATGGCCCTAAGGGAGAGCGAAGCCCTTACCCGCATCCTCGTCCAGGCGCTGCCTTGTTGACACTTCCTCCTCCTTCTCCTTGGTCTTGACCCCACTCCCCCTTGTTCCATTCACCTGTGCCTGTCTCATTCTCTTCCCCACCTCCAGCTGATTAAAGAGACTGGTAGAATCAGAGAGTGAGCAAAGTGGTGACGAGGGAGGAAAGAGCAAAAGCACAAGGCAAAGTGACATTTTCCAGGCACTGCGATGAGCTCATTGGAGAGTCCAGGTCTCTGCCCACTGTTGTTCTGGAATATTCCTTGAGCACATGTTGGCCCTACAAGGAATGACACAAGTTTGTCTTGGTTCACACAACCCTGAGGTTCCTGGGAACTTGCTTTAGAGACTTAGAGTCCTCTATTCTTCAACAAACCGTGGAGGCTTACCATCATATATAGATTGCTGTCTCCCTTTGAAAATAACAAGCGAACTGCTACTCCTCTACAAAACAGCCGAGACTTCCTGCTCGCCAGTGGAAGGGGTATATGTTGAACTCACTCGATCTCCTGTCTCCCCGTAGAAAACTGGGCATTGTTTGCAGAGGTGTTTGGCAATGTGCTTTCGGAAAAACACAGAGAGATACCTTCTGAACTTCTCCCCGACGAAGGCATAGATGATGGGGTTGATGCAGCAGTGCATCAGCCCCAGGGTTTCAGTCACCTGCATGGCTTGGTCCAGCTGACTGCTGTTCTTACAGTTATTCAGGCCAAAGAATTCCTGGAAGGTGCTCAGGAGAAGGACGATGTTGTAGGGCGCCCAGAAGAGAAAGTAGACAATCATGATCACGAAGATGAGCCTCACGGCCTTGTGCCTCTTCTTCTCGTTGCGACACCGAAGCAGGGTTTTTAGGATTCCCGAGTAGCAGACGATCATGACAAGCAGTGGCAGCACCAGGCCCAAGATGCTTCTCATTATTGTATGGAAATTCTTCCATCCTAGTGGAAAATAAGGGGCGCAGGCATAACCAGAATGTTCTTCTTGGGATTTGATAAAGATGATTCCTGGGAGAGAGGCGAACACAGCCACCACCCAGGTGACCCCACTTGTCACCACCCCAAAGGTGACCGTCCTGGCTTTTAAAGCAAACACAGCGTGGACGATAGCCAGGTACCTGTCTATTGTCAAGAGGATGATGAAGAAGATTCCACCAAAATAACCAATGTGATACAGCCCTGTGAAAAATTTACACATCACGTTCCCAAAGACCCACTGGTCTGCAGCATAGTGAGCCCAGAACGGGATGGTGAGGAGGAACAGCAGGTCAGAGATGGCCAAGTTGAGCAGGTAGATGTCAGTCATGCTTTTCAGCTTTTTGCAGTTGATCAGAATGAGGACGACCAGCAGGTTGCCCACAAAACCAAAGATGAACACCAGCGAGTAGAGCGGGGGCAGGAGCCGGGCTTCAGTTTGTCCCACAGTGGTCTTTTGGCAGGGCTCACTGTAATCATAGTCATAACTGGTGGTGGGTTCTTCATCGTTCCCCTTGATATTCATTGTAAACAGAGAATGAGACGTGGAAAGCACATTGTGGCTGAACTGGGGAAACGTACCATTGCCATCCATCTTCCTTTGTCCTGTAAACAAGAGGACTAGATGATGACACACAACACAACGGCTGCAGTCCCTAATCTTACCAAGGTCCCTGCTCCACTTAAGCAACGTCCTAGGTTTTGTCTTTGCTTCACAGCCATCTCCGTGAAAGCACGTGTGCTAGTTCATCACTTCCCCTTATTCCTGGTTGCAGACACCAGTCATCTCCGCACAGCCATTTCCCAACACCCTTGGCCTTCCCAGAGAGCCTGACTCTCGTGATAAGGCTGACCATACTGGACACTTGCTTTCTCTAGCTCCTCTGCAGTGGCACAAGGCCTGTGACCCATTCCTGGATGATAGTATTTAAGGGGACTCCGCTGGAGGCTTCTGGGGATGCTCATAATGAGCCACTCTGAGTTGCGTTTTCTGTTACCTGCCACCCAGAGTGTTCTGATATCTCTCTCAACTTTCTGTCTCCATCAGAAAGCTTCTCTTGCCAGGGTTGCAATGACAACCCAATTTTTAAACACGCTGGCTTTCAGTTTCGTTTTCATCAAGCATTTGATCCTTCTGCTGATTTCTTCCATTTAAAACTTCTGGCTTGGGAATTCCCTGGCTGTCCAGTGGTTAGGACTCCATGCTTTCACTGTTGAGGGCGTGGGTTCGATCCCTGGTCAGGGAACTAAGATCAAAATATCTTGATATTACAGTGAATATCAAGGCCAAAAAAAAAAAAAAAGTTAAAAAACAAACAAACAAACAAATTTTGGCTTCCAGGAGAAAAAGTGGCTCACCACTTCTTTTTCATTTTCTTTGTTGGTGTCTCTTCCCTCTGCCCACACTGTAAGAGTCCCAGGCACCATCCTTGGCTCCCACTTCTTTAACATTTACCTCTTTACCCTTGCTCCAAAGTTCTTCCTTGAATTGTGTTGTCTAATCTCAAGGTTCTAAGTTTCCTGTAGGCTAATGCTTCCCAAAGCTCTGCCTTCCAGTCCCACCTCAGAGTTGAATTTTCCATTGCCGACTGCATATCTCCCCATGGATTTATTCATTTAACCAGTATTTATTGCGCACCTGCCAGGAGCCATACTCTATTTTAGGCACTGGAGATACAGCAGAGAGCAAAGTGGGTATCATATAGCTACCTCAAATTCAACCCACCCCAAACTGAACACCCTTGGAAAGTTGCTTCAACTTGTGGATTCCTTATCTTGGCTATTGTCATTTACTCCATTACTTAAGAAGTAAGATTTGACATTGTCCTGGGTCCCCTCTCCTTCAGACGATTAGGAGCCAGGCCTTTGGAGCCAAAAAGACCTAGATTTGAATCCTGCTTCCAAACTACAGTTGTGTAATTCGGGGCTAATTACTTCTTTAGCTATCAGTTTCTTCATGAGTTGTTTCCATAGCTGAGTTGCTATGGAAACAAAGACGTAGTGCAGCATCTGATACAGAGAAATGCTTTGTATTATTGTAACTAAGTCTTATGAATTCTCCCTCATAAACACCTCTGAGTCATCCCCTCTGCACCTCTTTCAACTGCCACTCTCTTGCCTCCTATACTTCTCACTTCTGGCTTTGCTGAGCTTTTTCATTTGTTCACGCCTTATTCTTAGCCATGCTCCCATTCAGTCTGTCTTCTCTGAAGCTGAAATTGGAGTAGCCCCACGATGTGTATGTGGCGGGGCCTCAAAGGCAATGCCCAGACTACTCATCATGGCTTTTCTAAGCTCACTTCTTGTCAGCTTCATCTCTAATGACTTCTCAAACCCCAGATCCTGTGCTCCAGACATACCCATCTTTTTTCCATTTCCCCCAGAGTCATCATTTCCTTCAGGCTTTAGTGGTTTTGCACATGCTTGCCCCTCTGCTTAAAATGGCTAGTGAACTCCTATTCATCCTGCAATACTTCCTGCTCAAATTCCCCTTCTCCGTGAAGCCCAACCCACCTCCTCTGTCAAATCATTCTTATCTCATAACACTGTACGTGCCTCTAAATAAGCACATTATCTTCTACACATTGTGTGCTCCTTGCGCCCAAGGACTCTAGGTCATGTTTCTGTCTTCCGCTCTTATGATGGCACCTGGCGAAAGGAGGCACCAATAAATGTTCATGGACAAAATACACAAAACTCATAATAAGTGTGACAGCTAACATCATTAGAATTGGTTCTCAGGAATATTCATTTTTTCCTGGCAATGACTGACTTTGTTTTTATCTGTGTATATACCTTATTCTTCAGTTTCTCTTGTGATTGATACATTTCACAGATTTTTGAACTTCACTGAACTAGATTCTTTAAATCAGCAGCAACTAAATAATACCTCTGATCAAACTTGGGGAAAAAAAAGTATCCACCTAAATAATTAAAACTATAGTAATTAATTGAATGTTCCTTAAGCTCCAAGTGCTATGCTAAATACTTTGCATACATTAATTAATTTATCCTTGCAATAGTTTTGTGAGATCAGTATACATTTTACAAGTGAAGAAATAGAAGCATGGGTGGATTAAATGATTTTTCCCAAACTCACAAAGCAAGTAATGGCCGAGCTGGAATTTGAACCTTGGACTATACAGTTTCAGAGGCCCTCAGGGGTTTTCATCTTCAGGCTCTGAGAGCAGAGATGGGTGTAGAAGACAAGTAACAGATTTTTCGAGTTATTCTTCCATGCCTTGAACAGAACTTCTTTGGCATTTTAGCCTTAAAATCCACACGCTTTCCCGTACAAGCGTGCCCCACCCGTACATACACAAGCACACACACACACACACACACACACACACACGCACACACACACTCAGAGACATTTCCGCCAGAAGATAAGCTCCATGAGGGCAGAGAGATTTGTTTTGCAAGGAGCTATCTTGGTGCCCTAGAACCCAGCCTAGCACATAGAAGCTGCTAAATAAATATCAATTGAAAAAGTGAATAACAGCAAACTAGCAGGCTACAAGCTTCTGAGAAACAAAGGGCTACCCTGTGGACCAGACTCCCAGGTAATCCAGTGGGAGATCTTATAAAGACTAAAATATTGGAGATCCTTGCACACAGCCTTTTAGCTGCAGCAAGCTCTCTGGGCCGTTCTGTAGGTTAGTCTCCTCATCTGTACAGGAAAGTGTGGACTGGATCAGTGATTCTGAAATGCTGGCTTTCGGTATCACACAGGAAGCCTGTCAGTCAGAAATATACAGCCCAGACCCTCACTCTGGTGATTCAGATTGTGGGTGAACTGCCCCAGCCACATCCACCGTGTGTTTCCTATGCTTTGCTCTTCACCTGCCCTGGCCTCTCAAGTGCCAGCCACCTTCTCCTTTCTATTACCTATTCCCATGTCACCCCAGTACACCTAGCTCCTACCACAGTTGATACGTAGCAAGGGAGCTGAAGGGCACTGGTCAGTGTGTCACTTTCAAGTGTCAAGACACGTCATCCAGAATTGATTGAAAGCTGCCTCCCAGAAAAGTGAATCCCTCACTTCAGCCTCTGAATTGAGGCAAGAGGTGCATTTTGGTGCAGGGCCTGGACTATCACATATATGGACTGAAGGGGGGAAAATCTGAGGCAGAAAGCTCCAGCTCTTCACAGTCCTTGGCGGCTGGGAGGGGCAGAGTGAGAGGAGCAGTAGTTGAGAAACCGGATTGTCCTACTTTCTTAATTGTCTTCTTTTAGCCCAGTCTATCCTACCACCTGAACCCTGAGGGGGGGGGGGGTCTCCGCTTTGCACTTCCTCACTGCCATTGGGGTCTCTCTGACATTCCTGGTACAGATGCTGCCCTCCACCCGTTTCTCCTATCTTGATCATCTCCCAAGTTCCTGGGCTGTGGAGACCCCCAGGGTGCTCCCAGTCCCTGCATCTCTAGCACTGAGGTGCTTCGAGCCTTTGGTTCATAAAGTGATAGAAAAAGCATCCCCAACTCACCGGTAGATGGCTTCTTCCAAGTGGCACTGGTGTTGTCAGGCTTCTCAGCAACTGAACCAAACAGATCTGGAGGTAGAAACTTCGTGTGCAGAAGTAGGAAATAAAGTTTCCTGCAGAAAGAGAAGGCGGAGATACAAGGGCAAGTAATGGTAAAGATGTGAAAAAAAGAATGATATAGTTCTTCTTTTCCAGCCAGGAACGTTGTATACTAGCTTGAAGTCTCCAGAGTAGAATTAATTTTGAAATCTTGCTTATGCAACCTTGAGGGTAAGTTAGGCACACCCTGTGTCTGCTCCTGGGTCTAACAGCTCTGGGCTTCTTTATCTTGTGGGTCTCTATATCTGGAAATCTTCCACTCTCTTCTGCCAGTAATAATTTGCATGAAACGAGCCCATCAGAATTTCATTTCCCAAGAAGATAAATGCTAATGGGGGCTGTTGGTGTTGGTGGAGGAAATATAATTACGTTTTGTGTGACCATATGCACTGATTTCAGTGGCATCAAGGATTTGGGACTTCGTTAGAAATGTTGTTTAGATACAGCTTCTTAATGAAAAGGGATAGCTAAGTGGTCTCTTGTGTCAGAGATGTCCTTAGTAAGAAAGTGCTTAGCTGTTATAGGTTCCACTCCTCAGAAAGAAATTTTGCTAAAAGAAAACACCGTTGAGATTCTGGGAAGATGGTGGAGTAGGAAGTACCAGCAATCTCTCTCCTCACCTAGACAGCAATTCTACTCTGATCTAACTCTTTTGGAACTCTGGAGTCTATTTTTTTTTTAAATTAATTTATTTATTTGTGGTTGGGTCTTCGTTGCTGTGGGCGGACTTTCTCTAGTTGCGGGGAGCGGGGGCCACTCTTCCTTGCAGTGCGTGGGCTTCTCATTGCAGTGGCTTCTCTTGTTGCGGAGCACAGGCTCTAGGCATGCGGGCTTCAGTGCTGTGGTACGCGGGCTTCAGTAGTTGTGGCTCACGGGCTCCAGTAGTTGTGGCTCATGGGCTCTAGAGCACAGGCTCAGTAGTTGTGGCACACGGGCTTAGTTGTTCCATGGCTTGTGGGCTCGAACCCATGTCCCCTCCATTGGCAGGCGGATTCTTAACCACTCTGCCACCAGGGAAGTCCAAGAAATCTGGAGTCTATTGAAGGTCTGCAACTTTTAGACGAAGGCTTGGATGACCAATTGCAGTAAACTTTGGCCAATTTCAGCTCTTAGCACAGTAGCAGCCACCCCAGGCACCCATCCCCCACCCCAGGCACCTTGGCAGGCAGCTGTGCACGTGTTCCTGGAGCAGCTTGCCACATAGCTTGCAGGAGCCAGGGTGGGTAAATTGAACCCTGGCCTCCAAATATCAGGGATCTGTGCTCTGATCACTGATGACCACTTCTAATCTTAGAAGTGCAGACAAAGAGAAGGGCAGCTATTGTTGTTGCATTTCCCCCCATTGTTGCAAGCCCCTACCCCTCTGGCTGAAGTGACTTTCAGGGGATTTAAAGAGCCAATGCCCTTTATTTTTCTCCCTTTCATTTTTCTCTTTTTCCTTTTTTGGAAGCCACACATTAAAGACTGGGACCTTCAAAAGCAGGTGCATTTCCAGGGAAAATTAGAAAGTGACCACACACACCCAGGGAAAAGCACAGGCTCAGAAACAACCTCCTGAGGAGACCTTAAGTTCACACTTCAGGCTGATGCTTGGCACAGAGAGAGATTATAGCAATCAAAACAAAAACAAACAAAAAACAATTATATAAGAAAAGCAGAAAGCCCTGGAGAAGGGGGAGAATCTGATTTCCGGAATTATCATGTTATTAGATTCAAATGTCGAGCAGGAAAGTATGGTCTCTTCAAAGGGAAAAAATAAATCAACAGAAACTGTTCCTGAAAAAGATGTGATGGCAGATTTATTAGATAAAGACTTAAAGATTCTCAAAGACTTAAAGGGAGATGTGGAGAAAATCAAGAAAACCATGTATGATCAAAATGCAGATATCAATAAAGAGATAGAAAACCTAAAAAGAAGCCAAAAATAAATTCTGGAACTGAAAAATACAGTAACTGAAATTCAGAATTCAGTAAAGGGATTCAAAGGTAGATGTGAACAGGCAGGAGACAGACTCAGCAAACTTGAAAATAGAACAATAGAAGTTGTTGAGTCTGAGGAACAGAGAGAAAAGATTGAAGCAAAATGAGCAGAGCTTAAGGGACTTCTGGGAGTCCCAGGAGAAAAGAGAGAGAGAAAGGGGCAGAGAGAATAATTAAAGAAATAATATCTGAAAACTTCCCAAATTTGAAGAAAGGCATTAATATAAACATCCAAGAAGCTCAGTGAACTCCAAGTAAGATAAATTCAAACCCACACCAGGACACGTTGTAATCAGACTTTCAAAAGGGAAGGACACAGAGAAGATCTTGAAAGCAGCAGGAGAGAAGCAAATTGTCACATACAAGGGATTCTCAATAAGATAAATGTTTTTCCTATAACCGGCTAAACTATCCTTCAAGAGTGAGGTAGAAATTAGGACATTCCCAGATGAAAGAGTTTTCGTATGTCATTGAAGTTAAGCTGTATATTTAAATTAAAACTTTGGGAGGTTAAATGTGACCCTCATTGTACCCACAAAGAAAATAGCTATAGAACATATACAAAAGAAAATAAAAAGCAATATAGACATTCCACTCCAAAAAAAATCAACTAAACACAAAGACAGCAATGCAGGAAATGAAGGACAAAAAAGCTATAAGACACATAGAAAACAAATAGCAAAATGACAGAATGAAGTCCTTCCTTATCAGTAACTACTTGAAATGTAAGTGAATTAAACCCTCCAATCAAAAGACGGAGAATGATAGAATGAATTGACAAAACAAAAACATGGTCTAACTATACACTGTCAATAAGAGACTTTAGATCCAAAGACAAAAATAGATTGACAGTGAAGGATATTCCTGTGCAAATCTTAACCAAAAGAGAGCAGAGGTAGCTATGCTAATATCAGACAAAATAGACATTAAGTTTGTTTGCAAGAGATAACGAAGAAGGACACTATATATTAATAAAAGGTTCCATACAGCAAGAAGATATAACAATTATAAACATTTACACCTAATGACAGATCATCAAAATATATGAAACCAAAACTGACAGAACTAAAGACAGTTGTACAGTAATCATTGGCAACTTCAATACCCCACTTTCAGTAATGGATAAAACAACCATGTAGAAGTAAGGAAATAGAGCACTTGAACAACACACTGAACCAACCAGATTGAGCAGATGTATATACACAACTCTACCAAACAGCAGCATACATGTTCTTCCCAAATGCACATGGGACATTTTCTAGGATAGGCCATATAGAAAGAAGGATCTCATGCTGTAGGCTAGGCAAATTTCTAAGCTTTGATTTCCCTAGCTCTGAAACAAATAATAAGGCCTCTGGGGTCTGCGAAGTTTAAATAAATGTAAAGCAGCTAGTACAGTGCCTGGTGTGTAGGAGGCTCTCAGTAAATCGTAGTGAATAACAATAAAACACTCAGGGAAGTTCAGGTGTCCTTTCTAGATTTCAATAAGTTGTGACCATGTATCCTGCGTAAGACCTGTTTTTCGTGCTAAGCAAAAGGGCCTCAGGTTGTTCCTTAGAAGCAATTCCTTGCTTGAACGGGAACAGGGAAAGTTCCCCAATTATCTCCTAATGTGGTCTCTGGGCGGGGATCAGAAGGGTCTTTCTGAGGTTTCAGTAACAAAATGGGTGATACTCAACCCCAGCGTTACTGGGTCCACTTCCACTTCGGGAATCTCCTGATTCCAGCGTCTCGCTACTAGTTCCTTTGAGTCAGTCTGGGATGGGGAAGGTCAAGACCCAGGAATTTTACTGTTGCTGATTAGGACTACTCTACATTTCTGTCTACATACAAGACATCATTGATTCCAGCTCTGTAATTTTATAAACAGAGAGATGCGTAGGGGCAGTTAGTGGTAGAGCCAGGATTCAAATCTTTGTCTTATCTCTAGGGCAGGGAAAAGAAGACACACTCAGCTGAGATTTTGAAGACTCGATAAGGATGAGAATGTGTACAGAGGGGTTCCCGGGGTTAAAAGGACCAACAGGGGTGTTGAGGTGCCCAGAGATGCTAGCAAAAGTGGGAGCTGTTGGGCTTCCCTGGTGGCGCACTGGTTGGGGGTCCGCCTGCCGATGCAGGGGACACGGGTTCCTGCCCCGGTCCGGGAGGATCCCACATGCCGTGGAGCGGCTGGGCCCGTGAGCCATGGCCGCTGAGCCTGCGCGTCCGGAGCCTGTGCTCCGCAACGGGAGAGGCCACAACGGCGAGAGGCCCGCGTACCGCAAAAAAAAAAAAAAAAAAAAAAAGTGGGAGCTGTTAAGAGTCAAAAGAAAAAACAGTATCACCTGAGCCCTGTTGATAGCTGAAGATTGAAGGATACAGGCACGACTAGAAGTTAAGCCAGGCAGGAGAGCAGGATCAGAAAGTACCCTAACCTCCTGTTCCCACTCTGATCTCCTGCCAGTGCTTCCTGGTGATTGAACCCAACTAGAAGAGGGAGCAGCAGGGAGTCTAGGTGATGTAACCCATAGAAGTCAGCTTCCCAGGGCTCAGTGGATCTGGAGAGAATGGCAAATACCCACAGAGCTATAGAGTCAAACATTTTTTTTCTTGTTACTTTGTTTTCACATGGTCCATGTAGACAGTCATAAAACTGGAAACTGAAGTCAGTACACCTTAGAATTCTTTATGCACGTGGAAAGAATTAGGAAAGATACTTTTCCTTGAGCTTGAGAACCCCACATCTACTTGTTGGCACTGGGTTCATGGTTTCTGAAATTCTCAGTCTGGCAAAGGAGTATGACCTTTTGAGCAGACTTTGGGGAAAACACACCACCAGCCTCCTGTCTCTAGTGTGACTGCTGACTAAGCAGGGTCACATGGAAGGCATGGCTGTGGTCATCTCAAGGTGACCTGGGCCAGTGATGGAGAGATGCTCAATTCTTCTGTAAACCAATGAAATAAAAATAGTTCGGGAGTTCCCTGGTGGCACAGTGGTTAAGAATCCGCCTGCCAATGCAGGGGACACGGGTTTTATCCCTGGTCCGGGAAGATCGCACATGCCATGGAGCAACTAAGCCTGTGCACTGCAACGACTGAGCCTGCACTCTAGAGCCCGCAAGCCATAACTACGGAGCCCGCGTGCCTAGAGCCTGTGCTCTGCAATGAAGAGTAGCCCCCGCTTGCCACAACTAGAGAAAGCCCATGTGCAGCAACGAAGACCCAATGCAACCAAAAATAAATAAATAAATTTATTAAAAAAAAAAAAGTTCATGGTCCCTGAACGAAGAGGGAAGAACCAGACCAACACTGGCCATGAGAAGTTTAAGATTCTTGTTTATTCATACTCTGAAGGTCAGCAGCTGAGTTGGGGGTTAGACCATTGAAGCTGAAAGTTAGGTGTGTTCCAAGAACCTCTCTGCCCCTCCATGGATGGCATTACTCAACCAAATGAAAACATGGGGAAAAGCATTGCTGGAGAGAATGCTGCTGGGCGCAAGGAGATAGGAAAGGTTTATCAACAACCTGAGGGAACTTTGAGGATGCCCCCTTGACATCGTCAGTTGGATTTGTTCAGTTGACACCTTTAGAAGATAAACTCTTGCTGGTTTTTCAACAACGATGCTTTTGGTTGATTGTGGTTTCTATAGTTTGCCCGCTTCCTGTGACCTACTAAAATAGATTAGTGAGTTCTAGGATTTTACATCTTCAGTTTTGGTTAAAAACAATGATCTGGACTAATAATCATAGAAGAAGCACAGTTATATGTTCCTACATGTTCTGGTCATGTCTTCATAATAAAAATTGTGCAAACTTGTTCTACTGTTTTTGTTCCAAGTGACAAAGCAATCCAACAGGGCATATAGTCACAGCAGGAAAGCCCAGAAACTACACATGATTTTTGGAAAGGAAAAGTGTCAAGTAACAGACAGAGGCGAGACGTGAATTTCTCCTTCATTCTCCAAGTTCACTACCATCTCCAAGTGAACCAAGAACAGACTAGAATATGTGATGAAAAATAGAAATAAAAATGTCATCAAAAGTGGTAATATAAGTATTTATTAATTTAAGAGTGTCAGGGTAGCAGATTGGATGTTTCCATACCTTCAGGCCAAATAAACTTCGGGGAAATAGATGTGAAGTCAGAATCTTTAATACATTCACTTGCCATGAAGCCCCCTCAAGTGACTTAAGGTGATGTCACTTGAACCGTGTAGTAGGGAGATAATGCTGTGTTCTTCTGTAGCCCAGATACTTGCAACTACCCTGTGACTAGAATCAGATCTTAGTCTAGATGCCTCAGAAGTGGCCTGCTCTGGGGAGGAAGCCTTGGCTGGGGATGGGTCAGAACAGAGAACTTAGAAGGCATTTTTAGCTGCCTCTCAGTACATGACAGCAGTGGGTTGGGGGCTGGTTCTAGGGAATGAGAAGCTAGAATTCACTCTCACCACCATTACCTGCCCCCCACCCCAAGGCATGGTGAGTAGGAGGAGGATGGGGCGAGTACCTACAGAATGAGGTTTCATACATGGCATTAAGGGCCATAGCTACTCCTCTCCTACCACTGACATCATCTACTATTTGCCTATAATGGGACCTTCTGAGGTGTCCCAGGGAAGGGCATTGTGCTGTACCCAACTGCAAGAAACCCAGATAATGCTCTTTGCAGGCACAAGTGGCATGAGAAGAAACC
The DNA here is from genome assembly GCA_004363435.1 of Platanista minor. Lineage (NCBI taxonomy): Eukaryota > Metazoa > Chordata > Mammalia > Artiodactyla > Platanistidae > Platanista > Platanista minor. The sequence goes on from RJWK010047291.1 coordinate 12,915, forward strand.
CATATAGCTTGACGTGGCAGATTCTGATTGGAGGACATGACTGACGCCTCATCCTGGGTTGCTGAGTGGGCAGTGGGTGATGGAAGATAGTAAGAGAGACCCTGATCAAGTGTGGGCTAGTTGGAGATATATACATACCCATGCTTTCAGCATGCTACATATATACGTATATGCATATATATGTAGCATGCCGAAAGCAAAAGTTGGTTCTTTGAAACGCTCAACAAAGTTGACAAACCTCTAGCAACACTGATTAAAAAGAAAAGATACAAATAACTAAAATCAGGTGAAAGTGTTTATTACTACCAACTTTACAGAAATAAAAAAAGATTATAAGAGAAAACTATGGGCAACGTCCACCAATAAATTAAATAACCTAGATAAAATGGAAAAATTCCTAGAAACACATAAATTACCCAAGACTGACTCAAGAAGAAATGGAAAATCTGAAAAGGTCTTTTAAAAAATAAAGAGATTGAATCAGAAATCAAAAACCTCCCAACAGAAAATATCCAGGACCAGGTGGCTTTACTGGTGATTTCTACCAAACGTTTCAAGAAGAATTAACATCAATCCTTCTCAAACTCTTCCTAAAAATAGAAGAAGAGGGAACATTTTCTAATTTATACCGTGAAACCAGTATTACCGTGATAGCAAAGCCAGACAGAGACACCACAAGGAAACTACAAGTCAATATCCCTTATGAGTACAAATGCAAAACTCACAACGAAATACTAGCAAACTGAATTCAACAGCACATTAGAAAGATTGTACTCTGTTGTCAGTTGGGATTTATCCAAAGAATGCAAGCATGGTTCAATAAAAGATCATCCAGTGTAATACACATCATTAACAGAATGAGAGAAAAAAATATGATCATCTCAATTAACACAGAAAAAGCATTTGACAAAATCCAACGCCCTTTCATAACAAAAACACTCAAAAAAGTACAAATAATGAGGAAACTTCCTCAACGTGATAAAGGGCATATGTGAAACCTCACAGATAGTATAATACTCAGTGGTAAAAGACTAAAAGCTTTCTCTCTAAGGTCAAAAACAAGACAAGAATACCCACTTTCACCACTGCTATTCAGCACTATACTGAAAGTTCTAGCCAGAGCCATCAGGCAAGAAAAGGAAATAAAAGTAATCCAAATTGGAAAGAAAGAAGTAAAACTTATCTCTTATTCACAGATGACATGATCCTATATACAGAAAACCCTGAAGAATTCACAAAAACCCTGGTAGGGCTAATAAACAAATTTAACAAAGTTGCAGGAAACAAAATCAGTGCACAAAATCAGTTACGTTTTTATACACTAGCAAGCAGTGAACAATCCGAAAAGGAAATTAAGAAAACAGTTCTGCTTATAATAGCATAAAAAAGAATAAAATACCTAGGAATAAATGTAACTAAGGAGGTGAAAGATTTGTACACCCTAACTACAAAGCACTGTTGAAAGAAATTAAAGAAGATCTAAATAAATGGAAGGACGGCACATGTCCATGTATTGGAAGACTTAAATTGTTGAGATGGCAGTATTGCCCAAAGCTATCTAAAGATTTAATGCAATCCCTGTCAAAATTCCAGTGGCATTTTGCAGAAATGGAAAAACTGATCCTCAGATTCATATGAAATTGCAAGGGATGCTGAATAGTCAAAACAGTCGAAACAGCAGCAGCAACAACAAAGCAACTTTGGTGGACTTCAACTTCCCAACTTCATAACTTACTGCAAAGCTACAGTAATTTATGCCAGTTTATCCTGGCATAAGAATAAACATATAGATCAATGGGCTATAATTGAGAGTCTAGAAATAAACTTCTACACCTATTGCCAACTGATTTTCAACAGAGGTGCCAAGACCATGGAATGGAGAAAGAATATTCTCTTCAACAAATGGTGCTGGGACAACTGTATATCCACATGCAAAAGAATGAAGTTGGACCTCTCCCTCTCTTCATTTATAAAAATTAATTCGAATCAATAATGTAAATATAAGAGCTAAAACAATAAAATTCTTAGAAGAAAATATAGAGGTAAATCTTTATGACCTTTGATTTTGAATGAAATCTTAGATATGACACCAAAAGCAAGAGTAACAAATGAAAAAAATAGATACATTGGACTTCATCAAAATTGAAAACATTTGTGTGTCAAAAAGACATTACCAATAAAGTGAAAAGTCAGCCTATAGAAAAAGAGAAAATATTATGCAAGTCATGTATCTGTTAAGGCTCTAGTGTCCAGAAAATATAAAAAGTGCCTACATCTCAACAACAAAGAGGCAAACAACCCAAGTTAAAAATGGACAAAGCACTTGAAGACACATTTCTCCAAAGATATACAAACGCTCAACAAGCACATGAAAAGGTACTCAATATCATTAGTTATGAAGGAAATGCAAATCAAAACTACACTGATACCACTGTACACCTACTAAGATGGCTATAATTTTTTTTTTAAAGGAAATAATGTGTGTTGGTGAGGATGTGGAGAAATTGGAACTCTTAACATTGCTGTTGTGAATGTGTAATGATACATATCAGATTTGGAAAGCAGTTTGGCAATTCCAAAAAAAACCAACTAAACATAGAATTATCATATGACCCTGTGATTCCTGTCCTAGATATATACCTCACCCCGCAAATGAACACATAATCAAATGCTAGTACGTGAATGTTCATAGCAGCACTATTTACAATAACCAAAAGATGGAAACAACCCAAATGTTCATCAAAGGATGAATAGATAAATAAATTGTGGCTTATACATATAATTATCCATAAAAGGAATGAAGTACTGGTTCTTCAAAAGGAATGAAGTACTGTTACAACGTAGATGGACCTCACTAGCATCATGCTAAGTGAAGGAAACCAGACATAACAAGTCCCATATTGTGTGACCTCATTTATATGGAATGTCCAGGATAAGTAAATCCATAGAGACAGAAAACAAATTGGTGATGGCTGGGGCTGGGGGAGGGGAGAATTAGGAGTAACAACCTAATGGGCACAGGGTTTTATCTGGTGGTGTTGAAAATGTTTTGAGAGTAGATAAAGGTGGTGATTTCACAACAAAGTGAATGTACATCTCCCCTATTTTTCCCCAATTTATAGGTTTGTTTTTGTTGTTATATGTATGGCATTGTAGTCATCATATTTATACTTTTGTACCTTTTAGTTTTTCCACTAAGCAAGCCAAAAGTTTTTCCGTGTTGTAAATCCTTCATAAACATAATTTCAATGGCTGCATACTGGTCAAATGATAAAATGATTCATGTATTTATTCATGTAACAAGTAGTCAGAATCTATACCGTTATTATTCATTGTCCAGCCTAGACTGGACAATGTATATAAAAAAGTGAATAAAACATACCCAGCCTTGGCCCTCAAGAACTTTTGTGTTCAAATGTGGTAGAGAGATGTTAAACAAATTAAAACACGTATAAATATGTAACTATAAATTTTAATAAGTGCATGGACAAAAAAGGACAGGGTCCTGTGAAATCTAATTTATACTGTAGAGTCAGGGTAGACTTCTTTGAAAAGTAATATTTTAACTGATACCTAAAATATGACGGACAGATGGGAGTTGACTAGACAAAGACACTTAATAGTGATGGTGGTGATGATGGTGATGGTGGTGATGGTAATGGCAGACATTTATTAAATGCTTGTAGGCACTGTTATAGTTCTTTACATATACTGGCCACATTTAATCATTGTAACAGCCCTATGAGGTCAATACTATTATTATACTCAATTTTCAAAAGAGAAATCGAAGAGCTAAAAGGTTAAGAATCTCCCTAAATCAACTCAGCACTGGGACTCAAGCCCAGGCAGTCTGACTCTTTCCCCCACTCGCAATCACCGCATAAAGAATTCAGGCATTTGTTTTTCGTGTTTATGGTTTCCTTTGCTGTGCAAAAGCTTTGAAGTTTCATTAGGTCCCATTTGTTTATTTTTGTTTTTATTTCCATTTCTCTAGGAGGTGGGTCAAAAAGAATCTTGCTGTGATTTATGTCATAAAGCGTTCTGCCTATGTTTTCCTCTAAGAGTTTGATAGTTTCTGGCCTTACATTTAGGTCTTTTTATGTTTGTTTATTTCTTTTTTTTGTTTTTTATTTATTTTTTTACATCTTTATTGGAGTACAATTGCTTTACAGTGGTGTTAGTTTCTGCTTTATAACAAAGTGAATCAATTATACATATACATATGTTCCCATATCTCCTCCCTCTTGCGTCTCCCTCCCTCCCACCCTCCCTTTCCCACCCATCCAGGTGATCACAAAGCACCGAGCTGATCTCCCTGTGCTATGCGGCTGCTTCCCACTAGGTATCTATTTTACGTTTGGTAGTGTACACATGTCCATGCCACTCTCTCACTTTATCACAGCTTACCCCTCCCCCTCCCCATATCC
>RJWK010047292.1:0-17341 GCA_004363435.1 Platanista minor
AAAAAAAAAAAAAAAAAAAAAAAAAAAAAAAGATAAGGCATTAGGGGAATTGTATAGTGAGATTTGCATTTTAGGAACAGACTAGGTGGCAGGCAAGGGGCTACAAGGAAACCAGTTAGGAGTGTATGGCCAATGCCATACATATGTGGTACATATGAGATACCTCAGAGGCAGTGGAGATGGGGAGAATTAGAAAGTATGTTTAAGAGGTAAAATTGACAATAAGGGAAAGAGAGGAGTGTAGAAATAGTACCCAGATTTCTGGCTTAGGAAAATGGTTAGATGGTGACACCATTAAGTTTAACAGCACAAGGGGAGAAGGAATTCCAGAGAGAAGTTGATGAATTTATTTTAGACATGTTGAGGCTAAGTTTTCTGTGATATATACAAATGCACCTGGCTGATAAGCACTTAGAAAGGTCTGGATCTGAAGTGCTAGAAAGCTTGCTATATAACACATCTATATAACAACATTACAGCACAGGTATTTGAGGCCACAGAATTGAGAGTTTCCAAACCAAATTGGGAAGTAGAACAAGAACAGACTCCAGGAAAGACATCCCCCACCCCTGGTCCCCATCACCACCACCACCAAAGAAAACCAACCTTCTGGCAGAAGAAGATGAGCTAAGGAGAGCCTTAAAAGTGGAATTGTTCAGAAAAGGAGGCAGAAAAACCAAGAGAGCATGGTATGTAAAAACCTAGGAGAGTTGGCAAGACGGCCTAAGTGCTGCAGGTTGAAACAGGGCAGGTACACAAATGAAACTCTGGAAAAAGCCAACTGAAAGAAAGTCAACAGTGGGAAGAATGGGCTGAAGAATTGAACCACAGAATCTAAATTGGATAAGAAATACAGTCAGGGACTGATGGGGAAATAGAAATAAAGATAATGGAAGGTAAAGATGCTGAGGAAGAATAGAGTATGAGTTGTCTAAGAGTTAGAAGAATACAGGGTTGTGATTTTGTTTTGTTTTGTCTTGACTGTTTGATGAATGAACAAGGCAATAACAATACCCAGGGTGTAACCCTGGGATCGGTGGCTACAGTTGAGTGGAGATTAAGAGTCACAGGAGATGTGAGATCAAGGGATTGAGAAGCCAGCGAATTAAGCCCTGAAATCTTCCAACAAGGCTAAAAGCCTGGATCCAGAGGCGAGACAGTGAGTCATTTGCCAAGAGGTCAGTGAGTGACAGCCAGGACCAGGAGACTAGGGGATGATAGCAGTGTGGAGGAAAAAGCATTTTAGCCAAATGCTTTCAACTCTGAAGAAGCATATAAACGTTACGAAGTTGTATCAATAACGCAGTACGGAACGCAAAAGAAACTTACAATCAACTCTGATGTTTGGAACTTAGAACTAACACAGAGGAACTATTTCACAAGCAACAATTCTATTCCCAGAGCAGGTGGCAAAGCCTTTTCAGGTCTCAACATGCATGAGGTAGAACACTAGTCTGTCCACATTTACTGTCCCATATATCTATCATCACTCCGCCACCAATCCCGATGATGCTGCTGGGATTCTCAAGGCTCCTCCTGCACCTTTCCTGCTTTCCCTGTTTCTGATATCAGTGCCCGTGGCTTCTCGACCACAGATTGATCTTTTGTAGAAAATAGCTAGCCTTCAGTGATGATCAGTTTTGTGTGTCAATTTTGCTAGACTACATTCTCAACAGTTATTCAATCAAGCACTAATCTAGGTATGGCTGTGAAGGCATTTTGTGTAAGTGATTAGAGTCCATAATCAATTGACTTTAAGTAAGGGAGATTATCCTAGATAATGTGGGTTGGCCTGATTGAAAGTTGAAAGGCCTTGAGAGCAAAGCAGAGACTTCTTTAAAGGAAAATAAATTCTACCTGTGGACAGTAGTGTCAGCTCTTGTAGCAAAGTTCCAGCCTGACCTTCCTAACAGCCTACACTACAGATGTTGGATTGCTGAGCCAGCCCACACAATCACATAAGATAATTCCTTGCAATGAATCTCTTAATATTTATCTCCCACCAGCTCTGGTAAAACTTTGACTAATATACAATATACCTTCCATAGGCATCACCAGTCACACTGGTTGATCTCTGACCAAACAACCATTCATAAGGTCTGCCAAAGTTGCTGCAAGACTACATGTAGGGATTGGTTCAAGATGGCAGAGCAGAAGGATGTCCTCTCACTCCCTCCTGCAAGAACAGCAGAATCACAATTAACTGCTGAACAATCATTGACAGGAAGACACTGGAACTCACCAAAAAAGATACCCCACCTCCAAAGACAAAGGAGAAGCCACAATGAGACAGTAGGAGGGGCACAATCACAATAAAATCAAATCCCATGACAGCTGGGTGGGTGACTCACAGACTGGAGAACACTTATACCACAGAAGTCGACCCAATGGAGTGAAGGTTCTGAGCCCCATGTCAGGCTTCCAAACCTGAGGGTCTGGCAATGTGAGGAGGAATTCCTAGAGAATCAGAATTTGAAGGCTAGCAGGATTTGATTGCAGGACTTCAACAGGACTGCAGGAAACAGAGACTCCACTCTTGGAGGGCACACACAAAGCAGTGTGTGCATCGGGACCTAGGGGAAGGAGCAGTGACCCTATAAGAGACTGAAACAGACCAACCTGCTAGTGTTGGAGGGTCTCCTGCAGAGGCAGGTGGTGCCCTGTCTCACGGTGAGGACAAGGACACTGGCAGGAGAAGTTTGGGGAAGTACTCCTTGGCGTGAGCCCTCTGAAAGTCTTCCATTGGCTCCATCAAAGAGCCCAGGTAGGCTCCACTGTTGGGTTGCCTCAGGACAAACAACCAACAGGGAGGGAACCCAGCTCCACCCATCAGCAGTCAAGCAGATTAAAGGTTTACTGAGCTATGCCCACCAGAGCAGCAGCCACCTCTACCCACCATCAGTCCCTCCCATCAGGAAACTTGCACAAGCCTCTTAGATAGCCTCATCCACCAGATGGCAGACAGCAGAAGCAAGAAGAACTACAATCCTGCAGCCTGTGGAACAAAAACCACATTCACAGAAAGACAGACAAGATGAAAAGGCAGAGGGCTATGTCCCAGATGAAGGAACAAGATAAAACCCCAGAAAAACAACTAAAGGAAGTGGAGATAGGCAACCTTCCAAAAAAAGAATTCAGAATAATGATAGTGAAGATGATCCAGAACCTCGGAAAAAGAATGGAGGCAAAGAGCGAGAAAATGCAAGAAATGTTTAACCAAGACCTAGAAGAATTAAAGAACAAACAAACAGAGATGAACAATACAATAAATGAATGAAAAATACACTAGAAGGAATCAATAGCAGAATAACTCAGGCAGAAGAACAGATAAGTGACCTGGAAGACAGAATGGTGCAATTCACTGCTACGGGACAGAATAAAGAAAAAAGAACGAAAAGAAATGAAGACAGCCTAAGAGACCTCTGGGACAACATTAAACGCAACAACATTCACATTATAGGGGTCCCAGAAGGAGAAGAGAGAGAGAAAGGCCCAAGAAAATATTTGAAGAGATTATAGTCGAAAAATTCCCTAACATGGGAAAGGAAATAGCCACCCAAGTCCAGGAAGCGCAGAGAGTCCCACAGAGGATAAACCCAAGGAGAAACACACCGAGACACATAGTAATCAAACTGACAAAAATTAAAGACAAAGAAAAATTATTGAAAGCAGCAGGGAAAAACGGCAAACAACATACAAGGGAACTCCCATAAGGTTAAGAGCTGATTTCTCAGCAGAAACTCTACAAGCCAGAAGGGAGTGGCACGATATACTTAAAGTGATGAAAGGGAAGAACCTAAAACCAAGATTACTCTATCCGGCAAGGATCTCATTCAGATTTGATGGAAAAATCAAAAGCTTGACAGACAAGCAAAAGTTAACAGAATTCGGCACCACCAAACCAGCTTTACAACAAATGCTAAAGGAACTTTTCTAAGTGGGAAACACAAGAGAAGAAAAGGACCTACAAAAACAAACCCAAAACAATTAAGAAAATGGCAATAGGAACATATATATTGATAATTACCTTAAACGTGAATGGATTAAATGCTCCAACCAAAAGACACAGGCTTGCTGAACGGATACAAAACAAGACCCATATATATGCTGTCTACAAGAGACCCACTTCAGACCTAGGGACACATACAGACTGAAAGTGAGGGGATGGAAAAAGATATTCCATGCAAATGGAAACCAAAAGAAAGTTGGAGTAGCTATACTCATATCAGATAAAATAGACTTTAAAATAAAGAATGTTACAAGAGACAAGGAAGGACACTACATAATGATCAAGGGATCAATCCAAGAAGAAGATATAATAATTATGAATATATATGCACCCAACATAGGAGCACCTCAATACGTAAGGCAACTGCTAACAGCTATAAAAGAGGAAATCGTCAGTAACACAATAATAGTGGGGGACTTTAACACCTCACTTACACCAATGGACAGATCATCCAAAGTGAAAATAGATAAGGAAACAGAAGCTTTAAATGACACAATAGACCAGATAGCTTTAGGTGAAATTTATAGGATATTCCATCCCAAAACAGCAGATTACACTTTCTTTTCAAGTGCGCACAGAACATTCTCCAGGATAGACCACATCTTGGATCACAAATCAAGCTTCAGCACATTTAAGAAAATTGAAGTCATATCAAGCATTGTTTCTGACCACAATGCTATGAGATTAGAAATGAATTACAGGGGAAAAAAAAGGTAAAAAACACAAACACTGGAGGCTAAACAATACGTTACTAAATAACCAAGAGATCACTGAAGAAATCTAAGAGGAAATCAAAACATACCTAGAGACAAAGGACAATGAAAACACGACGATCCAAAATCTATGCGATGCAGCAAAAGCAGTTCTAAGAGGGAAGTTTATAGCTATACAAGCCTACCTCAAGGAACAAGAAAAATCTCAAATAAACAATCTAACCTTACATGTAAAGGAACTAGAGAAAGAAGAACAAACAAAACCTAAAGTTAGCAGAAGAAAAGAAATCATAAAGATTAGAGAAGAAATAAATGAAAGAGAAGCAAAACAAAACAAAACAAAACAAAAATAGCAAAGATCAGTAAAACTAAAAGCTGGTTCTTTGAGAAGATAAACAAAATTGATAAACCATTAGCCAGACTCATCAAGAAAAAGATGGAGAGGACTCAAATCAGTAAAATTAGAAATGAAAAAGGAGTAGTTACAACAGACACCGCAGAAATACAAAGCATCCTAAGAGACTACTACAAGCAACTGTATGCCAGTAAAATGGACAACCTGGAAGAAACGGACAAGTTCTTAGAAAGGTATAACCTTCCAAGACTGAACCAGGAAGAAATAGAAAATATGAACAGACTGATCACAAGCAATGAAATTGAAACTGTGATTAAAAATCTTCCAACAAACAAAAGTCCAGGACCAGATGGCTTCACAGGCGAATTCTATCAAACATTTAGAGAAGAGCTAACACCCATCCCTCTCAAACTCTTCTAAAAACTTGCACAGGAAGGAACACTCCCAAACTCATTCTATGAGGCCACCATCACCCTGATACCAAAACAGACAAAGATACTACAAAAAGAGAAAATTACAGACCAATATCACTGATGAATATAGATGCAAAAATCCTCAACAAAATACTAGCAAACAGAATCCAACAACACAGTAAAAGGATCATACACCATGATCAAGTGCAATTTATCCCAGGGATGCAAGGATTCTTCAATATACGCAAATCAAGCAATGTGATACACCGTATTAACAAACTGACGAATAAAAACCATATGATCATCTCAATAGATGCAGAAAAAGCTTTCGACAAAATTCAACACCCATTTATGATAAAAACTCTCCAGAAAATGGGCATAGAGGGAACCTACCTCAACATAATAAAGGCCATATACAACAAAACCACAACAAACATCATTCTCAATGGTGAAAAACTGAAAGCATTTCCTCTAAGATCAGGAACAAGACAAGGATGTCCACTCTCACCACTATTATTCAACATAGTTTTGGAAGTCCTGGCCATGGCAATCAGAGGAAACAAAGAAATAAAAGGAACACAAATTGGAAAAGAAGAAGTAAAGCTGTCACTCTTTGCAGATGACATGATACTATACATAAAGAATCCTAAAGATGCCACCAGAAAACTACTAGAGCTAATCAATAAATTTGGTAAAGTTGCAGGATACAAAATTAATGCACAGATATCTCTTGCATTCCTATATACTAATGATGAAAAATCTGAAAGAGAAATTATGGAAACACTCCCATTTACCACTGCAACGAAAAGAATGAAATACCTAGGAATAAACCTACCGAGGGAGACAAAAGACCTGTATGAAGAAAACTATAAGACACTGACGAAAGAAATTAAAGATGGTACCAACAGATGGAGAGATATGCCATGTTCTTGGATTGGAAAATGCCATGTTCTCGGATTGGGAATATCAATATTGTGAAAATGACTATACTACCCGAAGCAATCTACAGATTCAATGCAATACCTATCAAATTACCAATGGCATTTTTTACAGAACTAGAACAAAAAAAATCTTAAAATTTGTATGGAGACACAAAAGACCCCGAATAGCCAAAGCAGTCTTGAGGGAAAAAAGCAGAGCTGGAGGAATCAGACTCCCTGACTTCGGACTATAATACAAAACCTACGGTAATCAAGACAATATGGTCCTGGCACGAAAAAACAGAAACATAGATCAATGGAGCAAGGTAGAAAGCCCAGAGAAAAACCCACACACATATGGTCAACTAATCTATGACAAAGGAGGCAAGGATATACAATGGAGAAAAGACAGTCTCTTCAGTAAGTGATGCTGGGAAAAGAAAACTGGACAGCTACATGGAAAAGAATGAAATTAGAACACTCCCTAACACCATACACAAAAATAAACTCAAAATGGATTAGAGACCTAAATGCAAGAGTAAACACTACAAAACTCTTAGAGGAAAACATAGGAAGAACACTCTTTGACATAAATCACAGCAAGATCTTTTTTGATCCACCTCCTAGAGTAATGGAAATAAAAACAAAAATAAACAAATGGGACCTAATGAAAGTTAAAAGCTTTTGCACAGCAAAGGAAACCATAAACAAGACGACAAGACAACCCTCAGAATGGGAGAGAATATTTGCAAACAAATAAACAGACAAAGGATTAATCTCCAAAATATACAAGCAGATCATGCAGCTCAATATTAAAAAAACAAACAACCCAATCCAAAAATGGGCAAAAGTCCTAATTAGACATTTCTCCAAAGAAGACATACAGATGGCCAAGAAGCACATGAAAAGCTGCTCAACATCACTCATTATTAGAGGAATGTAACTCAAAACTACAATGAGCTATCACCTCACACCAGTTAGAATGGGCATCATCAGAAAATCTACAAACAACAAATGCTGGAGAGGGTGTGAAGAAAAGGGAACCCTCTTGCACTGTTGGTGGGAATGTAAATTGATACAGCCACTATGGAGAACAGTATGGAGGTTCCTTTAAAAACTAAAAATAGAACTATCATACGACCCTGCAATCCCACTACTGGGCATATACCCAGAGAAAACCATAATTCAAAAAGACACATGCACCCCGATGTTCACTGCAGCACTATTTACAATAGCCAGGACATAGAAGCAACCTAAATGCCCATCGACAGACGAATGGATAAAGAAGATGTGGCACATATGTACAATGGAATATTACTCAACCATATAAAGGAACGAAATTGGGTCATTTGTAGAGACGTGGATGGATCTAGAGACTGTCATACAGAGTGAAGTAAGTCACAAAGAGTAAAACAAATATCGTATATTAACGCATATATGTGGAACCTCGAAGAATGGTACAGATGAACCGGTTTGCAGGGCAGAAATTGAGACACAGATGTAGGGAACAAACGTATGGACACCAAGGGGGAATAGCGGCTGGGGGGGTGGGGGGGGGTGGAATGAATTGGGAGATTGGGATTGACATGTATACACCTACATGTATAAAATGGATGCCTAATAAGAACCTGCTGTATAAAAAAATAAAAAAATACTATATGTAGACCATTCTTGCTGCATTCTGATTTCCACCCTAAACAAAACTGTAAGGTTGCTTCTGAAAAAAGATGCCTTCCTACTATAAGCAAGAACACTAGCAATATATCTCCCCAAGGGCCTCTCAAGACGGGGACTTCCTGGATCCCTTGGAAGCTTCTACCCATCCCACAAGAAGGGGGGGAGGAATTACAAGACATAGAAAGCTAATAAAAATGTCTTCATCCTCTACGTACAAAGTGAAGTAATTAAAATAAGGAAGAGGGAAGCAATGGGTAGTAATAACAGTGGAGAAAAACATATAATTGAAGAGGCAGAGGTAGCAGGCATTACTGATGCAACAATTCTTTATAGGTTTTATCTGCATATAATTAGAAATAAATACTAAATGCTTTGGGTCATATTTTTTTAAATTGGGAAAGGAGGGGCTTATTGAGAAAAACAATACTACAACCGTTATAGTATTACTCTCATGGGAAATACGAGAGGATTTTTGGAGCCTTGTCAGTTGCATTGCATATAGTGTTACAGTTTGTACAAGCTATGGTTTGAACCTGAGCTCTTAACTCGACAGGGTCTTTAAAAGTATAATTAGATCCAGAATTGATATATCCTGACTAACTAGAAATACTATACATGTATTTTTTTCATTCTCTACAGTGGGATTGCTTTTGTTGACATCGTTGTTGTTTCATATTTTAGTTTAGTTAACACAGAGACATGATGAACATCTATGGCCTTTCTGTTATGGAATAATCTAAAGCACATTATATCAATGATGAAACATCTTAGTTTGACATCCTTATTTTACACATGATTAAATGCCAAGGAAGGGAAGTAACTTTTCCAGTATTATGGAGATTAGGTGAAACCAGGTCTAGAATGCAGGTTTTCCAGCTTTTAGCCAGTGTTCTTTCCACCACACACTGCTGGTTAAGAAAGCTTTAAAACATATTCACATACACACCTCCACATCCCTGGTTTTCCCTAACCATAATAAAATCCCAAGGGATGCTTTCTGCAGGATGCAAAGATTGCTTTGGCAATGCTAACCTCATTCCTGGAATCCATTTGCAAATGCTGGTCAGCAGAGCCTGCTTCATTCCCTTTTTGGTATTACTCACTCAGTAAAGGTTAAGTGTATGTGAATTATCATAAGTTTATTTTTATTCTCCCACCACCCCCTTTTTTTGGTAAGTGATCAGTGACTACAAGGCACAGGAAATACATTTCACTGAATGATTTTCTAAAATCAAAACTCCATCTGGGCTGGAACTGAGACAGACTTAGGGATGATCATTTATAACATTAATACCAGCTACAACAAGCCATTCAAAGATGATCAGAGTGAGGAAGGGGTCTCCACCTTTTCCTGAAAGTACTTTCCAGGCTGAACCTTGGCCACCACACTGTCTAGTGTGCCAGGTGGAAGAGCACACGAGCAGCTGGTGATCGCATTGTGACTCAGTGCACCTTGGGGAGGGGGCCACAGGAGGAACTCACTCAGAATCGTAGAACACGAGTCTCAACTAGCAAGTACTAAATGTGGTCTTCTTCGTTGGACAGATCAAATTGAAAAAAGAAAAAAAGTGAGAGGATAGACTACTAAAGGCAGTCTCCTTAAGTGAGAAATAATATTTCCCCTTAAAAATTTCAGAGAGACACACAAACAGTTGCTCCCTTCACTCTGGGTTAAGTTCATATCATAATAACTGAAATGAACAGCATCACACGGACTGACAAGGGAAACACTACACAAGGAAAAAAAGCATAAGTAGAGCAGGGTGGTCCCGTGGCAGATATCTGTAGAGAAAAAGTAAAGTGTATAAGCTTTAGTTATTAGGACCCAAACTCCTGGCTGCTACAAAGCTAATGAACCAAGAGCTTGCAAACGTGAAAAGAAAGGAAAAGAAATCATCATGGCCACTGAGAACCATAAAGGGCACTCAACTTGGACGAGTGCTACTAGAACCACCAGACTTGGGTTTAAGTGTTCTGTTCTCTCTCATCAGGGTGGTTGGAAAGGAAAGCCTATTCATTAAAGACTGAACTTAGTGTTAAAAATCATAGCTCTACTTTTGTTTTGAGATGGGTTCAATATCACAATGATATGTGGATACAAGGACAAGACATCTCCTCTCAAAACACACATTCTATTTTTCTAACACACTATGTTTAAGATCAATATTGTTTCAGTTTCTATTCTGAAAGGTGCTAAAAAGGTGCTGGGCAGGGACAAAAGAAAGAAAGAAAAAGGGATGGAGGGAGAGATTAGATAGATTAACAGACTGACAGAAAGAAGAGGGAGAGAAGAGGGAAAAGAGGGGAGGGAAGAAAAAATTAATGGTTTAAAAATTTTCCCCTGTACATGTTTACTGTTAAAGGGTGTTTTACTTTGCCAAAATACTGTATGCGTGTGTATATACATACATACCCATATTTATACACATTTATGAAATGAGACATTATATATACATTTACCAAAACATTTATATAAATTACACTATACTTGTTAAACAAAAGCAAAGTACGTTAATTATAGAAACCTTAAAAATACATAGAATATAAGAAAGAAGTCTTATCTCCTATGACCCCAGAAATAACTGCTAGTGTATTTATCACTTTAAATGTTGTAAAATATGCACAGGTACTTGTATGTGTATGAAAATATACGTATGTCACAATCCAAGTAATATATAGATTCATATCTAATTAAGAGGAAATAGAATAGATGTGGAAGTATCAAGGGTGTTATTTCTCATTTCACATGGAGTAAATTAGAGAAGAATTTGCTGTCAGGGAAATAAAAACAGAGTCAGGATTTTAAAATCTAAGTCCCTACAGTTATACATAAGGAATATCAAAGATACTCTCAGACTGCTTTACACAACTAGAAAGTATTGGGGTAAAGAGAGAGGTGAATGTGAAAGATAGCTGGTAATCACAAGAGTGACACTACTACCGTCCAGGAGATTACCTCTCTGCGGTGGGGAAAATACTTTTCACTCATTTCTTCACAACCCACCATATTTATCCAATATTATTATTGTTCCATTTTTCTCATGGGGAAATGAGGCCTGAAGACATAAACCAGAGTAGTTAAGGTCACTAAGCCAGTAAATGCGGGAGCCAGGACTTCAGTGAACGTCTTTAATTACTGACAGGTAGAAAAGCTAACACAGAATGTAGAATGTTTTATGAAGATGCATAATTCTCTTCACCATTTTGAAGTTCTGCTTCTGGAAATCTGCTCCCTGGTGACAGAGTGAGTCATGGGAATATCCCTTCTCCAGGGGTACACAGTAAGATGCGGCCCCCTCTCCTCCCTGGTTATCATCCTTCTCGACAGGATGTGCCAACACTCTTTTCAAGACAAAAATCGTTCTGGCATTAGAACTTCAAGAACTCAGATTCAGTGTTTTTAATCCTTGTTTTGTTTTCTGAGATACAGAAGATCGACCTTGACACAGTATGGTATAAAGAAAACACTGGACTCCAAGTTAGGAACTTGTGCTCAAAATTCACCATCATAACCTCACAACCCTGAAAATGAGCAAAAGTCATCTCTTCCAGCTTCTCCTCTACCTCCTCTAGAAAACAGAGCTAATAATAGAGCTGATGAAATTCACTGAAGAATAGGTAGTGCACCTGATATAGTGCGTGATACATGCAAGGAAGTAACACAACATTCCACCAGCCTACCAGTTACCATCTCAGGGAGCTGACAGCCCACTGGCATAAAGAACATTACTTCCTCCAAGCTGGTGTCACTGGGGTAAGCATTGACTGTCTTCAATTCTATGTAAATTCTTTGTATTTAAAGGAATCTCACCAATCAAATCACTGTGAACCAAAGCAAATTCTTTGTGCATCAGAAGTCTGTAAAGGGCCAAAGAATATCGAAGAGCTGCATCTTGTCCTGAACTAAGTCTGGATATAAACCAATAGGCTGAAGTGGGATAAGAACCACACAAACAGATGCCCATGAGCCTCAGCCATTCGGATCAGAGCCCTGAATCAGCAGACTGCGGTGGGGTGGGCGTGGCTACTCAAAGGGCAGGCAGAATCCAGTCAGGCTTTTTCCATGCATTTCCATGCTCTCCAGCCACTGCTGAAAGCCCATGGTCCAAAAAGACAATCCTAGTGTAACTCTCAAGTCCAATCAATCACCCAAAGGAGCATTTTTTTGTTTGTTTGGTGGAGTGAAAGAATGATTCCAAGTGGTCCTAAGAGGCAAGAACAACTGGTGAGAACCCATTTCTTAGCACTCTTCCATCAAGAAGTCCATGTCATCAGAACGCTAATTTAATAAAACCGGAACGGTGGTGCTATAATTGGATTGCCATTCTAGCTAGTGGGTTTCCAGGGTAACCGTGTTCTTGACATAGATGAAATGCACCTAGTAGCGCAAAGAGTAAGGGTTTGGCAACAGTCAGTGTCAAACAAGAGGTCAAGAATTCAGGCTGAAGAGAGCTAGCTATACGGAAAGCAAATTAGTGAAAGTGGTCTAGATTCAAAATCCCAGCCCTGCCACGTCCCAGCTGTATGAATTCGGAAAAAAACAAAACAAAAACAAACAAACAAACAAAAAACCTTGAACTTCTCTAGGCCTTGTTTCCTCATCTGTAAGATGAGCATAATCAAGGCATCTGTCTCATAGGGTTGTTACAAGGATAAAGCAGGGAACTTAAAACAATAATTGGTACATTTTAAACTCTAAGTAATGTTAAAAAAAAAATTAAAAAAAAAAAAAAAAAGAGCTATGACAGATGTCTCTAAACCTAGATATTCAGAGGCCTGAAAAACTAGAACAGTAATTTTTGTTCTTTTCAGTTTAGTGCTTTGGAGGGAAAGACCCTGAAAGCTTCCCAAAGGAGTGTGAAATGGCTTAATTCCACATTGCCTTAAGGTTGTGCTCATGTTATTCCTGCCTCCAAGGCCCTGACTTCTGGGAATACGCTGCCATGTCAGAGGCAATTCGGCAAGTCTTAATTGAGGAGGGACACAGCTTTTCAGGCCACAAATTCAGGATCGGGAAATCTCCCTTGCTTAAGGGGTAGCAGCTAACAGGAATGGTTCCTAGCCATAAATACAGCAGCCAACTTAGCATGCTTCCCCCTCTAGGGGAGAGACTCAGCTGCTGTAAAAGGAACACTTATGAAGAAAAAGGGAAAAGGGAAATTTTCTTTTTGAATGAAAGAATGCATTTCGGGGGGGACGGGAGGAGGCCACATACCTTCCTTTGTGTCTGTTACAGTTAGAACAGGTATCTGAAGGTGAAAACCTAGAATTAAGTTCAGCTGTAAAACCTATCATGCTGGGACCCCCACCCCACCCCCACACACAACAGGAAGTTAAGCTGGCAAAGGAGAAAGAGAGCCACTAATAAACGTCTGTTCTCACACTCGCAAACTTCCAGGCAACCAACAGCAAAGCGGCGACGAAGATGAAGTTTGAGAGCAAGAACATGTACGCACAAAAAAAGTTTCTGTTGTCCTCAGATTAAATGCTGAGGCAGGAAGAGATACTATTCTTGAATCAAGTGAGAAAAGATGGTAAAGTGTGATATTAAAATGCAGCACACTGGAATAAGTTTGCCTCTATAAAAACTGTTATGTTCTGTATGTGATTTAAATTAATGCCTATATTTGTTGGAGATAAAATTAAAATGAAGATAAACGGTGCCAACATATAACGTGTTTGCTGGAGCAATAAATAAGGCAGTGAAAGGTACTTTACATTTCAGTCACATCTATCCGAGCGGGCAGCTCACAGCATTTGAGGAACATTTGTTAATTGAATTTTATAATAGATTTGTGAGGCTCCCGGATGGTTAGTATATGCGTCTTTCAAAGAGACAGGGAGGTTCAATGACCCAGCATCCTCTGGATGCTGCTCATTTGGAAGCCCAGGGCAGTCAGGCAGTGTGCTTTCTAGCTCAGCGGATTCTCTGCCTGACGGTAGGGCCCAGAACACAGAGCTCCTTTGCCCTGCCCCATAACAGACATCAGATGTCCAGCTCTCTGTTTATTAACGATCTCAGTGGTGGACAAGACTGCAGTTTTAGCTGGGAAGAAAGGCAATAATTTTTGACATAAATTAACAACAAATCTCTCCTCTCCCCAATTACCTTTCAAGACTGTCCCATGAATGATTAAATACTGTCACATCATTTATCCTCAGCTTGAAAACCTGTCCATCGAGTGATGCCCTGTCTTCAAATCAACCTCTTCAATCCCGTCCTCCCCACGTCCTCACTAAGCCTGCCCAGCACAAAGCTGCCAATTAGTCACCGGCTTTCTGTTTCGTGAGTCCTGCTCTCTGAGTCCCACGAACCCAAGGAACGCAGTCTATGTTCAAAGGTCTACTTGATAGGTGGCCAGATTAACTTATGAAGCTAAGTCAAGCAGGATTGGGTGAGCACTGACACTTGTGTATGGATAACTGAGAACGTGGTATACTGGGTGCACTATAATCTTCTATTTTTACATATGTTTGAAATTCCCAAATAGAAAAGTTCAAATAAGTCAAAGAGGGAACATTCACAGCAACCCTGGCGGCCCATTTACTGGGACAACACTCCTCTCCTGAGCTACTAGGGGAAGTGTGCTGGTCAAGGAGGGCCCCTGGCTTCTGAAGATGAGGCTGCAAAAGAAACAGGGGAGTCACCTTTTTTGCAGGTCATTTTAGGATTCAGGTGAAATTTTGGGGAGCCTTAGGGATCACTTAGTCCACCCTCTTGTTTTTCAGAAAAGAAGAAATCTCAACTGTACCTTCCTCTTACAGTTTAAAAAGATACATTCAATTCCATCAATGTAATAGATCCTGCAACAGCCCTGTTCTGCCTCTTCTGCACAGGTTAATCTACTGCTTTTCTGCTTCAGTTTCCCACCTGTACAATGGCAATCATGAGCATATCTGCTTCACAAGGGCTAAAGGACTCCACACCTGGAAAGCATTTATAATGCAACAGTTCCTGGTATATAGAAACTATTATTATTATTATTATTATTACAAACTTTGTGGTAGTCATCAATGCTACTTTCCAATATTTCCAACTCTGCTTTCTGGCACCCTTATGGCTAGATGGAGCCATATGAAGAGTTTTGGCTGACAAGCTGTGAGTAAAGTCCACATGTGTTACTTACAGGCCAGGGCATGCAATTGCCAGGTAAAGACCCTCAGAGGTCTTTTACTCTGGGATGGGGGCCAGCAGTGTTTGAGATGGTGGCTATTCCATCAGCCTGCAAAGAAGTTCTGACCCACAATGAACAAGTAACAGAAGCAAAAAATAAGCTTTTGTTTTAAGCACTAAGATCTGGAGAATATTTGTTAGCACAGCATTGTCTGAACTATCCTGACTGACATTTCTTATTATGGTTTACAAAATGCTTTCACTTCGATTATTCAACTTAACTCTCATAATCAAGAGAAAAGGGCAGTAATGTAGGTATTTAGAAGATGTGACTTTCAGCCCAAGTTAGTGCAGTATCCACTGAATGAATGTAGGCAAGTCTTACTGATATAGCTGCAAGTCAAGTTCTCTAGACTTTAGGTAAATCCAAGGTATTCTTTCAACACACTTGACTCGGAATCAAAGGCCTTAGGACTGTTAACTTTGACAATGTACCTACCCACATTAACCTCAACCCAAATACTAATTACAACTACTAGCATTTTCTGAGTGCTTACTACAAGGTTCAATCAAAAAAGGTGTCACTAATTATAAAATGCACCAGTAGTTATTGCACCACTAGAAACAAAAATACTGTGACTTAAATTACGACAGTGTTTTATTATTAGAATTGTTGTTATATGTTATTGAAAGAAATGTTTTAAAATTATTTAGACAGTTTTTTAAAAAATCTGTCACTCCACTGCATATATACAAAAATATATAATACATGGGAAACAAATTGAAGCATTCCAAAAGCTTCTTCATATTCAGAGTTCAACCCTCTGAATCACTTTTCAACAGAAAATCATGGAAGTTTTATGCTTTTTCCCATAATACTGTTCACTGGGCCATACATAACAACGATAAAAGAGGGTTCCATTATCACCCACAGGATTTTCTTCCAAACAAGTGTTGACGCGCATTTGCAACAACGACAACTACGTCATTGTTAATTATTCACTAACAGTAATTAGTCAGCAATGGTTCAGGATGTGAATATGGGTTTTAGAATTGACAAAATATAAGTATGTGAGAGACACAGTGCTTTACTGATCTAGGTGTAGTAGTGTTTTACTCCTCATAACAGCTGCATGGAGTGGGCACTGTACTACTATAGACATTTTGCAGTCAGGAACTGAGAGGCATGGAGATACTACATTGCCTGCTGAACTTCACACAGCTAGTAAGTGGAGGATTCAGAGTTTTGCATCTAAGGTAGCTGCCATCTTTCGAGTAACTACTCTTAGCCACTATGTGGTACAGCGTCTCATTACAGCAATCAGGTCAGCACTTTTTTGTGGGGCAGTGGGGCGGGGGGGGCGGGGGAAATGGGGTGGAGACTGGAGGCACAAGAATTACAAACTCAAAGTAAGTGCTCACTTGTCCCTTAAAGTTTACACATTGGTCTGTTTTGTTTAAAGCAAACCAAAGGGGCTTTGGGGCTTCCCTGGTGGCGCAGTGGTTAAGAATCTGCCTACCAATGCAGGGGACACGGGTTTGAGCCCTGGTCCGGGAAGATCCCACATACCACGGAGCAACTAAGCCCATGTGCCACAACTACTGAGCCTGCGTGCCACAACTACTGAGCGTGTGTGCCACAACTACTGAAGCCGCATGTGCCTAGGGCCTGAGCTCTGCAACAAGAGAAGCCACCGCGATGAGAAGCCCGTGCACCGCAACGAAGAGCAGCCCCCGCTCACTGCAACTAGAGAAAGCCCGTGCACAGCCCAATGCAGCCAGAAAGAAAGGAAGGAAGGGAGGGAAGGAGAGAGAGAGAAATGAAAGAAAGCAAGCCAAAGAAAAACTGACCCTTGTATTACTGCCAACTTTTTTTTATATACTAAATGGACAATTTAGCAGATGTCTTGGCCTCCTTTTGGTTATCTTCAAAGAATTATTGAGGGTTTCCCTGGTGGCCCAGTGGTTGAGAGTCCGCCTGCCGATGCAGGGGACACGCGTTCCTGCCCCGGTCCGGGAAGATCCCACGTGACGCAGAGCGGCTGGGCCCGTGAGCCATGGCCGCTGAGCCTGCGCGTCCGGAGCCTGTGCTCCAAGATGGGAGAGGCCACAACAGTGAGAGGCCCGCGTACCGCAAAAA
>RJWK010047293.1:0-17341 GCA_004363435.1 Platanista minor
TAGAGATTTTAAATGACTCCATTTGATCTCCCCTCTTAGTGTATCAGTTATACTTCTTTTTTTTTTTTTTTTGCAGCACGCGGGCCTCTCACTGTTGTGGCCTCTCCCCTTGCGGAGCACAGGCTCCGGACGCGCAGGCTCAGTGGCCATGGCTCATGGGCCAGGCTGCTCTGCGGCATGTGGGATCTTTCTGGACCGGGGCACAAACCCGTGTCCCCTGCATCGGCAGGCGGACTCTCAACCACTGCGCCACCAGGGAAGCCCTATACTTCTTTTTAAAAAATAAATTTTAGTGACTTTGCCTTATAAAATAAGCATTTTTAAAGAATTTAAGTTCATCTTCAGATAACACTATACTGTTTCACATGGATATGGTATCTTATAACAGTATTATCAACTCCTTTCTTTTTCCGGTCCCTTGTAGCATTGCACCTTTCTTTTGACTTCTCTCTATGCTACAATCATTTAATGCATTGCTACTTTAACCAAACAACTATGTTTTAGATGAGTTAATAAGAAAAATGAAAGATATTATTTTACCTTTATTCATTTTCTTAACTCTTCTTCCTGCAGATCTGCGTTTCTAAGCTATATAATTTTCCTTCTTTCTGAATCAAATCTTTTAATATTTCTTACAAGGAAGTTGTGCTGAAATAAAATTTCTAAGTTTTTGTTTTTTTTTTTTTTTTTTTGGCGATACGCGGGCCTCTTACTGTTGTGGCCTCTCCCGTTGCGGATCACAGGCTCCGGACGCGCAGGCTCAGCAGCCGTGGCTCACGGGCCCAGCCGCTCCGCGGCATGTGGGATCTTCCCGGACCGGGGCACGAACCCGCATCCCCTGCATCGGCAGGCGGACTCTCAACCACTGCGCCAACAGGGAAGCCCTAAGTTTTTGTTTGAGAAAGTCTTTATTTCTCTTTCACTTTTGGAGAATATCATATTTCTGTAGTATAAAATTATAGGTTGGTGACATTTTAAGACTAAGTGTTTCAATCCACTCTTGTCTTATTTGCATGGTATATGATGTAATTACTTTCCTTCTTCCACTACAGATAAAGCTTTCTTTTTTCCCCTCTGGCTTTCTTCAAGACCTGCTCTTTCTGTGTTTTTATGTAGTTCGAATAGGATGTGCCTAGGTATGGATTTTATATATTTATATTTTGCTTACTGTTCTTCAAGTATCCGGGGTCTGTGTTGTGGTGTCTGTCATTTATTTTGGAAACTTCTTGTCTATTGTTAGTTCAAATATTTCTTTTGTTCTATTCTCTCCTTCTGCTTCTGGTAGTGAAATTATATTCTACCTTAGAAGTTTGTTCACAGTACTTGGATGTCTTGCTTTTTCAATCTTATTTTAGTCTTCAAATTTCAGTTTGAGAAGTTTCTATGGATCTATTTTCAAGCTTATTGGATCTTTCTTCAGTTGTGTTGAGTCTACTGATGAGCCCTTCAAAGGCATTCATTTCTGTTGCAGTATTTTTATTGTGGTGGTTGCCATAATTTTTTTATTTCTAGCATTTAATTTTCCTTTTTTATTAGAGTGTCTTTCTCTCTGCTTACATTATCCATCTGGTTCTCTACTTTTCCATTAGAGTCTTTATTATATTAAACATAGTTATTTTAAATTTCTTGTCTGGTGATTCCAACATCTGTGTCATATCCAGGTGCAGTTCTAATGATAGCTTTGTCTCTTCAGACGGTTCTCTTTTTTCTTGCCTTTTAGCCTGACTTAATTTCTTGTTGAAAGCCAGACATGTTGTACTAAGTAATAGGAAATTAGGTAAATGGACCCTTAGCATAAGGTTTTATGTTAATCTTGCTGGCAGATGTGTTGGTTTAATGTCTACTGTGGGTGTGGGAGCCAGAAACTTCATATTCCTCTATTGTCTTAATTTCTCTCTCTGCTGTGAACTTTGGATTTCCCTATGTACTTGCCTTCAGAGTGAGAATACATCTTGCATTTATTTCATCTGTAATCCACTGAGCCATCACTGACACTTCTCTTTTGCTCATACTCATATCAAACATGTCAGAACATTTCACTGGCCTCATCTTGAACATACATCCAGTCTGATCCCTGCAGATACATTCGTGTGATTACCAATATCTGCTGCCTGGGTTTTTACAACAACTGCTTAACTGGTTCTAATACTATTTTCCTTGTCCTTTGAGGCAGATATCTATTTGGCCCTCAAATCTACTCTTCGCTTTTCACCTGACTGCTTTGTGCCTCAGATTGTGAACTGGCTTATGCTCTGCCACCCACTTGGCTCTACACGACAAGGATTCCTGGCAGGAAACCAGTGGGACAGAGGACACTGTGGGGGCTTATTAAGTTCCTAGGGCTGATGTAACAAATTAATCACAAATTGAGGATGTAAAAAAAAGAAATTTATTTTCTCCATCTTGATTATTGGACCAAAATCAAGATGTCAACAAGACCATGCTTTCTCCAGAGGTTATAGGGGAATATTCCTTCCTGGCCTCTTCCAGCTTCTGGTGGCTGCCAGTGTGTCTTGGCTGTGGCAGCATCACTCTAATTTTCAAATTCCCCTGCCTTCCTCTTATAAGGACACTTACAACTACACCTAGAACCCACAGGGATAATCCAAGGTAAACTCACCATCTCAATATTCTTAGTGTAATCCTATTTGAAAGGACCATTTTTTCATATAATGTAACATTAACGGGTTCCAGGGATTAGGACCTGATATCTTTGAGGATTATTTTCATCCTACTACAGAATGTCTGAGTCCCTCAACCAAAGGCTGTAACTCTTATCAAGATTGCCTTCTCCACAAAACTCTCTTCTCCCTGATTCTAGGAAGATTTCTGGAGAGGCGCTCCTGCCTCTTCAGGTTTAAGAGTGACAGTATGTGCCACCAGGACCACCATCATCATGTTGCTAGAACTCATACTTGCCCTATGTCTTGGATTTTCCCTCTTTCCTGCCCATACTACTTACATTTTAATTTTTCTCAAATTACTGTTATGTGTGCCATCTCTTTTCTAACAGGATGCTAACAGATAAAACCCTACAAGTAGTCTCAACATAACAGTCAAAGTGATAGTTTTCAAACTAAAGTCAGATCTATGGCTCTTCATTACATTAAGAATAAAAACCATTAAACCTAGAGGAACTAGAAAATGAATAACAATAAAGTTAGTAGAAGGAAATAAATAGTAAAAAGCAGAAATAAATGAAATAAAGACTAAAAACATAATTCAAAATATCAGTGAAACTAAGAGATGGTTCCTTGAAAAGATAAGCAAAATTGATTAATCTTTATTCAGACTCATCAGGAGAAAAGGGAGAGGGCCCAAATAAATAAAATAAAAAATGAAAGAGGAAATAAAATAACAAAATAAAAAATTACAACCAACACCACAGAAATACAAAGGACATAAGAGATTAGTATAAACAATTATATGTCAATAAAATGGGCAACATAGAAGAAACGGATAAACTTCTAGAAATATACAATCTCCTAAGACTGAATCAGAAAGAAATATAAAATATGAACAGATCAATTACCAGTAATGTAGTTGAATCAGTAATTAAAAAAAAAACAAAAACAAAAACTACCGACAAACAAAAGTCCATGACCAGATGACTCCACAGGTGAATCTTACTAGAGGAGTTAACTTCTAACCTTCTCAAACTATTCCAAAAAACTGAAGAGGAAGGAATGCTTCAAAACTCATTCTATAAGGCCAGCATTACTGTGATACCAAAACCACATAAAGAAAACCCCACGAGAAAAGAAAATTACAGGCTAGCATCACTAATGAACATAGATGCAAAAATCCTAAACAAGGTATTAGCAAAACAAATCCAAAAGTGCATTAAAAAGATCATATACCATAATCAAGTGAGATTTATCCCAAGGATAAAAAGATGGTTCAATATCCACAAATCAATGTTATATGTCACATTAACAAATTGAAGAATAAAAACTATATGTTCATCTCAATAAATTGAGGAAAAGCTTTTGACAAAATTCAACGTCCATTTATGATAATTCTCAACAAAGTGGATGTGGAGGGAACATACCTCAACATAATAAAGGCCACATATGACAGATGTATAGCCAACATCATACTCAACAGTGAAAAACTGCAAACATTTTCTCTAAAATCAGGAATAAGATGTGAATGATCATTCTAACCATTTTTATTCAACGTAGTATTGGTGAAATCAAAAACTTTCTTTTGAGAAGTACTTCTGTAACACTATCTTTGCATAAGTAGTGAGGATAAACATCTGGGGATCATCATGGATAAAGATTTGGTTCATGAACTCTCCATTTTTGTCTCCCCCATGCCACATGTTCACAGAGTGGGCTATGTGCTTGACTTAGGGGTAAAGAAAGAGAGAAATTAAAAAAAAAAAGTTATTACCTCAAAATATTATACAGGTACATACATACTAGAACCACATTTTTCAAGGTAACAACAACAAAAAAGGAATTTAAATGTAAACTGGCACTCCCATTATTATCCAGTTGTTGCTTATAGTTGCAAGTGTATCTAGACTTAGTATTTCTCATCTTAAAATAATTTCCTGAACCTCTCAGCTTGTCAACAGCCCCAATTCTCTGCTCCCACTTGTATACCAAGTTCTCAAGATAGAAATCTGTACAAAGTGCCTCCAGTTCTTTACCTTTTAATCATTCCTCATCTTACTCCAAATAGGGTTTTATGCTCACCACTTATCTAAAATCCCTCTTGTCTGGGTTGCCAATGACACCCATGTAGCCAAGCACTATGGGCTTCATTCCATTCTTATTTTACTTGACTCTCAGCAACATTGATCACTGTTGACTACCCCTTCCTTGTTGTAGTTTTTCTATATCCTCTCTAGGCTACCAATACAAAGGTGGTTAATCTTCCCAACTCCTTTACTTAGTGTGTAAAGCTATGTCACTAAATAGAGCTATGTAGGTGAGTTCAAAAAGATTATTTCTCCATTCTTTTTTAAAAAGATAGATTTATTTTCTATTCTTTTATTATGTTGCATATATTACTAATTTGAGATGCTTTTGATTATGAATATGATCCCCACAGCACATATTTCATAACCATCTCAAGGAAAACCCCTAGCAACGTCTTATAGAGACAAGACTCTAGTCTGGGTTCAAATCGTATCTCTTCCCCTTCCAGGCTGGACATACACCACTTTTTCCTCATGCTAAAAATGTAAAATATAATTTCATCATTAAAAATAACAACTCAAAGTTGTTTAAAAATTAAACGAATTCTTATTTGTAAGGATGCAAATGGTGTGTGACCAAATGTGTGTTCTATTGTTATTTCCAGGTTTTTTAGGCAATTTTACTACAGTAATTGATTTTGTGCCACGGTCTCTTGATTTCCTTGAACCAACAGCTGGTGATTATACAAGACTGTACAGTTACAAATTTCTCCATTGAAACTTGTCATAACTTAGAAAATCAGCAGTAGAATGTGGCAGACTTCAATTTTCTCAGCTGGTGAAAAGATAAATCAAGCAAGAGATTAAAAGTGATCACCAGTATTGTTAAGAAGATATCACAAATTACCTTCTTTTATACACATTTACTACCAGGCAGTGTTGAATTCCAGGTATTTAAAAAGGTGTCTAGATGAAGTAGCACAGGAATCAAGACCATCAAGGTTTCTCTTCCATTTAGGAAACAAAGTTCAGTTTATATATCATGCACTAGCTGTATGGCTGAATCTAACAGAAAATCTAATTGCTGTGTATATAAGGTCTTAATGTAACTACAGAAGGAAAGTGCATATTTTATTGCATTTTTATGATAACTAAACAGTTAAAAATAATGAATATTGTCTGCATAAATAATATGTAAAAACACTAGCTAATATGAATCTAGTGCAGGTAAAAATGATTATAAGACTATGGCTTATCTCTGGGTGGTACCAAGTATTCTAAGATAAGTATAAAATAGCAGAGAGTATCTCATAAGCCTCAAAATCTCATTGCACTCTTTCTGAGTTAAAATTTGCTATAGAAACAGATGCCCAACTCTGCCCTCCTCCTCTCCCTCCTCTTCATTATTTCACCATGTTCTGATTGTCAATGTGATTCTGTCAAACAAATAAAGCCATAAGAAATATAGAAGGTACAATTTCACGCTTGTCCTTGAGAAATAAATCTTCCTTATGATTAAAAAATAAGGGTTTTAACTGTAAATTAAATGAGAATAATAACACTTGGGCCAGAAAACCCAAAGTGCTACGCTAAAATTTACAGATAACCAGATTCAAGATGCAAAATATTTTGAAGTTTAAAAATAAGTAATGGGGCTTCCCTGGTGGCGCAGTGGTTGAAAGTCCACCTGCCGATGCAGGGGACGTGGGTTCATGCCCCGATTCGGGAAGATCCCACATGCCGCGGAGCGGCTGGGTCCGTGAGCCATGGCCGCTGAGCCTGCGCGTCAGGAGCCTGTGCTCCGCAACGGGAGAGGCCACAACAGTGAGAGACCCACGTACAGAAAAAAAATAAATAAATAAGTAATGAACATACATTTTTTTCAAACAAGAAGAAAAATTTTGCTTCATACCTTCAGAAGTCATATGGTTGAGTGATTGTAACTTGAGTGTCTAGTGTCAGCTACATATTTAATAATGGGATAAATGGCCATACCAGTTCCTGTTTGATAAACCCTGAGAAAGAAAATCTAGTTAAAGTAAGGCATATTGATTTTCAGGGCTAGCTGAGACTGTGGATGTTAGTATAAATTTAGACTCCACAATATCTGGAGACACTTCTACTAGAAACGTACTTCCACAGCCACATAAAAGCCCAAAAGACATTGTCAAGTGACATTGAAATATTTTTTATATTGAAGACAATAACATTCCACCCAGGAAGCATGCCCCCTGTTGAGCTACCTGTAAGTAAAATATAAGTATTGTTTGTATAAAATAATGAAAGTAATAATAATGATGTCTAATTCATGGGAATAAAAGAATACAGAACTAAAACACTGGAAAATAATATGGATATGTGGAGGGAGTTGAAGTAAATTTAATGTTCTTGCACTGTAGAAGAGGGTTTAAGATATTGACTACTTTTAGAATAGTTAAGTATGCACTTGGTATAAAGATAAGCACTAAGAAATACAAATAAAAGGTTTTAACTTCCAAATGAGAAGGGAAAATGAAAAAAGAAAAATATATAATTTTAGTTGTATTAAAGATTTGTTAATTTTTTTAGATGTAGCATTTAGAAAAAATATATAAGGGAAATGTCTTTATGATATCATAAAGGAGGTAAGGGGGTAAAAAATAAATTTCCTAAACAAGACGTCAATAATAAAACCACTTATAAAACTGATTAAATTCAATGTAAAACTTGAGTTTTAAAATACACACTAAAGAACATGAAAATTAAAAGTCACAAATGGTGAGATGTTTGCAACATGTCTAGCTCAAAAAAGAAATAAAAAGGAGCTTCTGTGAATCAGTAAGAAAAGGAGAAACAACCCCCCAACATTGCACAAACCTGAAAAATGATTTTACCTAAAAGTAAATACGAAAAGACCAAGAAAAAAATCATAAGATGCTTAACCTAATTTTTACTTAAAGTCTTACTAATAAAAATCACAAAGAGATACCATTTTCCATCCACCAGGGTATCTAGATTTACAGGTCAGTCAGTAAATCTGGATATCATACAAAGCAATAGAAACACTTGCCAGTAGATGTTGAAAGATATAATCCCCTTGGAAAACAATTTGCATTGCATAATAATCCCACTCCTGAGTATTTAACTTGGCAAACTCCTGTACATTCACACCAAGATGAAGTACAAAAATACTCAGACATCTGCATACAGTCTGAACTAAAATAAAATTAGCTATGGGTATTTTGGTGGAAAGGGGATAATTCTCTTCAAGGATATTATGAACCTCAGTGAATTTATGAAAAACTTGCAGAAAGAGACTAGAGTCAAACTTGCAGGAAAGTCAAGAGAGACATATACTGAAGTACTCATGTGGGAGGCAGCAAACACTGCAGAAGCACACTGCAGAACAGGCCAGGAAGAAGCTGAGTCACTTGCCAGCTCCAGAAGCCCATAGAGGATGAGTGAGGGAAGGGCTGTCGCCACCACTTAGCCATCACTCAGACAGCAGAAGTGGTTGCTCCCTGCCTGAGGCCTGACTGAGCTCATTTTGTAAGGGAAGTCCGTCACCGCCCTATACTTGCTGGAATCCAAGGCATATACCTGCTCTGTATCTGCAAGAGAAACTTTTGGAATACAAAACAAGCACTGTGAAAAAATTCCAAAATATGACAGAGGAAAAATATTATTAACAATAAAAATAGAATAAGAAGAAAGCTTGTGATCATCTTAATTGATGCAAATAAAACATTTAGCACAATCCAGTACCTATTCATGATAAAAATTCTCAGCAAAGTGGGATAAAAGGAAATTACTTCAACCTGATAAAGGGTATCTACCAAAAAACCCAAAGGTAAAAGCATACTTAATAGGAAGAGACTGAAAATCTTTCCCTAAGAGTAGGAACACAGCAAGAATGTCAGTTATCATGACTTTTATTCAACATTGTACTGGAAGTTCCAGCCACTGTAATAGAGCAAGAAAAAAAAAAAAAAGCAGAAGATTGAAAAGGAAAAAGAAAAAAATGTTTCTATTTGCACATGACGTTCACTGAATACATAGAAAATTCTAAAGAACATTCAAAGCAGCTACTAGAACAAGTAAGCAAATTTATCAAGGTTGCAGGATTCAAACTCTGTAACTAAATAATTATATTTCTACCTAATAGCAACAAATGACAGAAACTGAAATTTTTAAAAATGTCATTTACAATAACAAAATGATACCTAGGAGTAAATTTTTAAAATATGTGCAAGTCCTGTAAAATAAAACTACACTATAGGGGATTCCCTGGTGGCGCAGTGGTTGAGAGTCTGCCTGCCAATGCAGGGGGCATGGGTTCGTGCCCCAGTCGGGGAAGATCCCACATGCTGTGGAGCAGCTAGGCCTGTGAGCCATGGCCACTGAGCCTGCGCATCCGGAGCCTGTGCTCTGCAGCGGGAGAGGCCACAACAGTGAGAGGCCCATGTATCACAAACAAACAAACAAACAAACAAAAAAAACTACACAATATTTCTGAGAGAATTAAAGACTTAAATAAATGGAAAGATACATCACGTTTTTAATTTGGAAGATACAACATTGTTAAGATTTCAGTTTCCCAAATTAATCTATAAATTTATTATAGTAGACATTTTTTGGTAGAAATTGACAAAATGAGTTAAGAATTTGTGTTATAGGTGACCTAGAAAAGCAAAGATAATCTCAAAAAATAAGAACAAAGTACTACCTGATTTCAGATTTACTGTAATGATATAGCAATCATGACAGTGTGGAAGTGGTGAAAGGATAGACAAGTAGGTCAATAGAACAGAATCAAAAATTGAGATAAAGTGTGACCGACACATAATAAATGATGTATTACTATTCTGTAACTGAACATTTTAAAATAATATTATATGTGTCCAGACTTTATAGACATCTTATAAATCTACACAAATGCAATTATTAGATTTTCAACAAATACACTATGATACTTCAATGTGGAAAGTATTTTTAAAAACTTGTGCTGGAAAAAGTAGATATACATAAGGAAAAAGTGAACCATGAACTAAAAACAAAAATTAATTTCAGATCAGTAATAGAACTAAGTGTTAAATCACAAAGATAAAATTATTAAAAATAGAAAATATCTTTGCAACTTTTTAAGATAGAACACACAAAAAACTAACCATAAAATTCAAAAACAAAAAATTCGATTTTAATAAAATTAGAAACTACTGCTCATCAAAAATCACCATCAAGAAAATAAAAATACTAGGCAAAGACTTAGAGAAAATATTTTCTATGTATAAAGGCACCAGAAATGGTATCCAGAACATATATTTTTACAAAGCAATAATCAAAAGAAGAATAACCCAACACAAAAAAGGAAGCGGGGGTGAGCAAAGACTTGAACAGACATTTCATAAGATGAGCAACTTCATTAGTCATCAGTAAGATGACTTACACAGTGAGTTATCACTTCACTTACTAGAATGGCTAAAATTTGAAAGACTGACAATTTCAAGTGTTAACTTGGAAAATGGAACTTTCATGCAAACAAATGGAACTCATTCACTGTGGGTGCATGCTACAACCACTTTGGAAAACCCCTTGGCTGTTTCATATGAAGTTAAACATCAACTAAAATTTGAGCCAGAAGCTCATTTCAAGGTAATTATCCAGGAAAAACAAAAGCATATGCTCACAAAATAATTTGTACAAGAATGTTTATAGCATTTCCAGCCCACAACTGGAAACCACCAAAATGTCTATCCTCATGTAAATACATAGAGGAAAATGCAGTGCATCCATTTAATAGAATACTGTTCAGCCATAAAAAGAAACAGAGTTTTGGGCTCCCTTGGTGGCACAGTGGTTGAGAGTCCACCTACCGATGCAGGGGACACGGGTTCGTGACCCGTTCTGGGAAGATCCCACATGCCGCGGAGCGGCTGGGCCCGTGAGCCATGGCCGCTGAACCTGTGCATCCGGAGCCTGTGCTCCACAATGGGAGAGGTCACAACAGTGAGAGGCCCGCATACTGCAAAAAAAAAAAAAAAAAAAGAGGGTTTTATCATAAGACTGTAGCAATTCAGTCACATCTTTGGGCTCCTCTTCTAATTCTAGTTCTCTTGCTATTTCCACCACATTTCCATTTACTTCCTCCACTGAAGTCTTGAACCCCTCAAAGTCATCTATGAGGTTTGGAATCAACTTCTTCCAAACTCTTGTTAATATTGATATTTTTACCTCTTCCCATAAATCAGAAATGTTCTTAATGGCTTCTAGAATGGTGACACTTCCCAGAAAATTTTCAATTTATGCTATCCAGATCCAACAAATGAGTCACTATCTATGGAAGCCATAGCCTTAATAAAAATTTTTTTTAAATAATAAAACTTGGAAGTTGAATGTCTCCTTGATCCATGGGTTACAGAATGGAAGTTGTACTAGCAAGCATTAAAACAACATTACTCTTGTACATCTCCATTAGAACTCTTGAGTGACCAGTTGCATTGTCGATGAGTGTATTTTGAAAATAATCTTTTTTTCTGAGCAGTAGTTCTCAACAGTGGGCTTAAAGTATTCAGTAAACCTTGTTGTAAACAGACGTGCTGTCATCTAGGCTTTGTTGTTCCATTTCTAGAGTGCAGACAGTGTAGATTGAGCATAATTTGGAACAGCCCTAGAATTTTCAGAATGGTAAATCAGCATTGATCTCAACTTAAAGTCACCAGATGCATTATTCCCCAACAAGAAAGTCAGCCTGTGCTTTGAAGCAAAGCATTAACCTATCTCTATCTTATGAAAGTCCTGGATGGCATCTTCTTCCAATATAAAGTTGCTTCATCTACATTGAAAATATGTTGTTTAGTGTAGCCACGTTCATAATTATCTTAGGTAGATCTTCTGGATAATTTGCCGCAGCTTCTACATCAGCGCTGATTCTTCACCTTGCCCTTTTATGTATAGAGATGGTATCTTTCCTTAAACCTCATGAATCAACCTCTGCTAACTTCAAACTTTTCTTCTTAAGCTTCCTCCCCTCTCTTAGTCTTCATAGAATGGAAGAGAGTTGGGCCTTGCTGTGAATTAGGCTGTAGCTTAAGAGAATGCTGTAGCTGGTTTAAACTTCTATCTAGATCACCAAAACATATCAGCAATTAGGTTGTTTCATTTTCTTGTCATTCGTGTGTTCGCTGGAGTAGCACTTTTAATTTCCTTCAAGAACTTTTCCATTGCATTTATAACTTGGCTAACTGTATGACACAAGAGAAGAGGTCTAGATTTCAGCCTGTCTTGGTTTTGACATGCCTTCCTCACACAGCTTAAATCATTTCTAGTTTTTGATTTAAAGTGAAAGATGTGTGACTTTTCTTTCACTTAAATACTTAGAAGCCATTGTAGGATTATTAACTGGCCTAATTTCAATATTGCTGTGTTTTAGAAAATAGGGGGGCCTGATGAGAAGGAGATAGATGGGGGAACAGCTGGTCAGTGCAGCAGTGAGAACACACACAATATATATCAATTATGTTTGCCGCCTTATGTGGGCACAATTTGTGGCACCCCAAAAAATTGCAATAGTAACATCAAAGACCACTGATCACAGAACATGATAACAAATATAATAATGATGAAAAATTTGAAATATTTCAAGAATTACCAAAATGTGATACAGAGACACAAAGTGAGCAAATGCTGTTGGAAAAAATAGCACCAATAGACTTGTTCTATGCAGCGTTTCCACAAACCTTCAATTTATAAAAATGCAATATCCACAAAGTGCAATAAAATGAAACAAGGTATGTCTGCCTGTGTATTATCATTTCTACATTGCCAAGGTTCAACGACTATCCTATGTTGTCATCTTACTTTACATCTCAGGAGGCTTTGAAACAGATTGCTAAATTACTCCACAAATGATTATATACTTCCTTCTTGAAGCACTCTCCTATGCTGGCTTCTGAATCAACACAGGCTCCTATCTTTCTTTCTACATCTATAGCCACTTCTTGGTCTTCTTTGCTGAACGATCTAATTTTTCACAACGTCTAAATGATGGTGTGTCCCAGAGCCTAGTCTTTGGATCTCTTCTCTACCTACTCTTACTCTCTGTGTGATCCCATCAAGTCCTTTGGATACAAGCACCAAAAGAATTGCATCTCTCACAAATATTTGTCTCTAGCCCGGATTTCTCCCTCCAAAATACTTTCTGGGATGGCCTTATCTAAAACAACTCTTTGCCACTCTCTTTTTTTGTGTGTGTGTGTTTTATTTTTTATTATAGCTCTTATCACTGCCAGATATGTTATATATATTATGTGAATATGGATTTAATATCTGCTCCTACCCTATAAATACATGCTACTTGAAGGTAAGCCTTTATTCACCGTTGTATTCTCAATGCCTAAAATAATAACTGGTACATACTAAACATGCATGAATATATATTGAGAGTGAAGGGAATGACTAGATTTACAAGTACCCAGGAAAATGACTTGGAAGGATAGCCGGGACAAGAGTAATTATATTTGACAAGGGGAATTAAACTTATTAACACTAGCTGACTTGGAATTGGGGAGTGATCAGTAAGAACATAAGCTGTATCTTAAGGCTGAATTTTATACAATTATATTTTTATGTAGCTCTTATATTACAAAACTAATTTTATAAAAGAATATGTTAATGAAAACTCTTCAAAGTTCTGAGAGTAAATGTTTTTGAAATGAGACTTTCTTAGCAGCCAAACCACCTTTCAGGACAAAAAAAAGTACTTATTTTGGATATACATCTAGATATAAGAAATGTCTTCTTAAGGAAGACATGAAAAACAGAAGTAATGAATGGAAATATTTAAATTTAAAACTCCTTTATGCAAAGAGTTAATATACAAGATTAAAATAAAAGCCATGAGTTACAGACATTAAGAAAATACTTGCAAAAAAACTATTAAAATATAAATTCCTAGAAACACTGTTCAAACTTTCATTCATTTAACAAATATTGAGTGATATGCAAGTCACTGTGTTAAGAACTGGGCAGTCGGAGGTGAAAGAGAACAAACTTCTTCCTTTACAGCAGCTTTCGTGCAAGTAGGAAACACAGGAATCAAACAGACAAACAAATTGTTGTCTAATATATTGTTGGCAAGTGATAAGTAATACAAAGGAAAATAAAGCAAAGCAAGATTAGGAAACAGTGAGTGACAGAAGATACAGTTTTAGGTAAATTGCCTCTCTAAGTGTTTATTAAAGAAGCAGAACCACTGGGAGCTATGGAATAAGGTGTCTTCATAGGGATTGGTCCCTGTGTAATCATGCAAGCTGGTGGAGAAATCTGTATGAAGCTTTTGCATGTGGCTCCAGTATCAGGACAGAAATCATCAGAGGTCAGTTGGGGAAACCTGGATGTGGGGTGGGAAAGGGCAAGGACAGAATGGAAACCTCACAGACAAACTGGACTCATATGTCTCTCCCAACCTTGATAAGGTAGATGATCTGCAGGAAGAGATTAAGCCTTTCACCATGGAACTGCACAGGCACTGGGCCCAGGACTGAAGGAGCTGAGTACATAGACATTACCCTGCACCAGTGAGATGAGCTGGTACATCAGCAAAAATGTGCAAACCTACAGCAGTGTCTGGGCCTTATGCCATTCTTCACAGAATCAGGATGGCTGTTATTTCATGTCATCCTTCACATTTTACACACATTTCTTCTGTGCCTAACCACTACCTGGAAAGACAGGGGAGAAAATTCTAGGCAATGTAGTTCCAGCTTCTCTAAGTTGACACAGTGCAGTTACCTTATGGAGTATTTTCCTTCTTGGAGAAAGTGAAAATTTAGCAGAAATCAGAATAAATGAGGGAGTAAGGCATACTGAGATCTGAGAGCAGATAGTTACAGACAGAGCCAAGAGTAAGGGTGAAGGCCTGACTTGGAACACGTTGAGAGTGCTTCCAGAACAGGAAGGACACCAGAATGGCTGCAGTAGGGTTAGGGGAGAGGAAAATGTAATCAAAGAGGCACCTAAGACGTCAATTGTTTGGGGTTTCTGTTCATCGTCATACTCCAGGCAGTGCACATAGAAGACAGTCAATAAAAATAGTTTAAGCAATTAATAAATACACAAATGAATAATTTTCTTCATAATATTGGGGCTTAAGGAAATTAAGTTGGTTTAGGAACAGCTCTAATGTAGAATATTTGAGTTCATGAATTGTGACTTTAAGTGTCTGCGTGTTGGCTACAATGTCTTTTCAACATCAGCATATAAGGGTTGCCTTATTTGCGTCTCAATAAAACTCGTGGAGACAGGGGTGTGGATAACACAGCCAACTTCTGTATACTAATCCTCTCTAAGGTCAACACTGAAGAAGATATAGAAAAGTACTGAAAATATGGGAAGAGTTAATATGAGATGACAGATTAAATTCTGATATAATACAGATCCCAGAGAGGTTACAGTTGTTATTGAGATGGATATTAACAGGATGAAGGAGCAGATGGCTAACTGCAGACAATAGCTAAACAGCTAAACTGTGCAAAGACTATAGAGACACAATATAATGATTATGAAGTTAAGAATGAAAGCATGGGCCTATGCTGATTGACACATAGAATATAAATTTTTACCTGACTTAGGTGTGGATGATATTCTCATTAAAACTCATATAAAGACAACACCTCTCCTGGAAGGAGCTACACTGATTGGGGCACTTGAGATTCCATTAAATAAACTACTCCAAGCATTAACAATTTCTATATTACATATAGAAAATATAAATTAAAATTATAGGTGGAAGGCAGTCATACTCTAGTCATTATAAACCAGGGTAAATCCATACTTTAGACCCTTAAAAACCTGAAATCAAGATAGCTCAGAATCCAGTAAACATACAGAGAAAGTTTTTAGCTGAGAAAATAAGAGAACACTAATTTTATTGCACTTGAATCATGGAAACATCTGCCATATGGACAAGTGACCTTCATAAGAGAATAACAGACCACACATAGATATATCACACAGATACAGGCCACACACCAAGTAACCTTTAAAACACAAACAAAAAGGGAAACCCTACCCAGAAAAGAAAACCTAAAACCTAAAAATGGCCAGTCTAGTAATTATGAAAAAAAATAAGACTTTAAATGAGCATGTAAACAACAGATAACCCCTTTGGACAGAAGGAGAGAGGCAAATCAACTAAGTCAAAAATAACATAATTGATAAAGAAACGTGGCATACAGGAAAGTCACTAAGAAGTTATCCATAATTGTTCTCAAATAATATTCAATGGTCTAAAAATTAGGTCCTCAAAGTGGAAAACAAATGTGGAGAAAAATAACTGGAGAGGAAATACATCAAATATTAGAACAAATTCACATATCAATCAGACATATTTCAACACCCCAGAAAGGTAAAACTCAAAAATCAAAATAAAATGAGGATATGAATAAAGTAACTAGAATTATAACATCATAAACTAATCGACTGTAGAAATAGATCTATCAAATATTAGACACTTGGAATAAGCATGTCAATTACATAACCAAGGGAGACAAGTACTCATAACAACAAAATATGCCATAGAAATAGTGTGACATGTGTTCACTAACCAAGGGATATTTAACAACCAACCAGGGAGATACACTGGGGGAAATCAGGCAGACTGACTACTTTGGACTTGTGATTGTACCACAAAGAAGAGGTGTACAATGACTTGAGACTAGGATTTGCACATCCTTCAGTACCCCAAGACACCATAGTCATTACCTAAACCATGAAAGAATCAAACCAAGCAACGTAATTATAGCTAATAAATGCAGGCATGACCCAATTAGAACATATCTTATGTATCTTTTTTCATGAAGTTTTTAATCAAGTACAGAGAAAGAGTTGAAAAGTTTAATGACCATAAAAGATAAAACTACCCAAAGAAGCAAGTATTGAAATAAATTTAAAAAAATGGAGCAGTTTATGTGCACTCTTCAGGGATCACCTTGCCATAGTAATAGAAATATTAGCCAAAATATATTCTCATACCTGTGTTGGAAGATGTCAAACTTGAGGCTTTTGGAGGTAAGAGGGTATGGAATCCAGGTGACATCCCCCAAAAGAGTAAATAATAACCTCCTAACAAGATATATATATATTATTTGGGGATAAGATTTTCTTGATACTTTGCAAACATCTCAAACTAAGAAGAGCCTGAGAATGTATGAAATGGCAAATTATTGACAAGTATCTTGATTTAACGTACCCATTTCTATTGCAAGTTAAATAGAAAAGAAAGAAAACAAAATATAGTATACCCAGAATGTTAGTGGTATAATCTGCTACCTTGAAAATAGAGGACAAGTATAGACTATTTGGGGACCAATCTATACTGATATGGTAGAGCACTGCATTAACAGTAGACCCAAGAGGAATAATACAGCATTTAATTTCTCAAGGATATAAAAGCTTTGCTAAAGAAGTATCACTGAAAGATACCCTAGGCCACACAAGAAACAAAAAGCAAACCTAATGAAGCAACTGACAAAGGATTAATCTCCAGAATTTACAAGCAGCTCATGCAGCTCAATAACAAAAAAACAAACAACCCAATCCAAAAATGGGCAGAAGACCTAAAAAGACATTTCTCCAAAGAAGATATACAGACTGCCAACAAACACATGAAAGAATGCTCAACATCATTAATCATTAGAGAAATGCAAATCAAAA
>RJWK010047294.1:0-17341 GCA_004363435.1 Platanista minor
CTCTCGGGCTGGTGAGTGCTGGTTGGCACCAATCCTCTGTGCGGGAATCTCTCCGCTTTACCCTCCGTGCCCTGTTGCTGAGCTCTCCTCTGCGACTCCGAAGCTTACCCCCTCCGCCACCAGTAGTCTCCGTCTGCGAAGGGGCTTCCTAGTGCGTGGAAACCTTTCCTCCTTCACAGCTCCCTCCCACTGGTGCCGGTCCCATCCCTATTATTTTGTCTCTGTTTATTCTTTTTTCTTTTGCCCTACCCAGGTACGTGGGGGAGTTTCTTGCCTTTTGGGAGGTCTGAGGGTCTTCTGCCAGCATTCAGTAAGTGTTCTGTAGGAGTTGTTCCACGTGTAGATGTATTTCTGGTGTATCTGTGGGGAGGAAGATGATCTCCATTTCTTACTCTTCCGCCATCTTCTTTCCCGGCCTGGTTATCTATTTTAAATATAGCAGTGTGTACATGTCAATCCTAAACAGCCTGTCTATCCCTCCCCCACACCCTTCACCCCTGTAACCATAAGTTCATTCTCTAAGTCTGTGAGTTTGTTCCTGTTTTGTAAATAAGTTCATTTGCATAAAAAAATAAAATACCTAGTAATAAACCTTTCTAAAGACAGAAAAGACCTGTACTCTTAAAACTATAAGACACTGATGAAAGAAATCAAGATGACACAAACTGATGGAAGATATACCATGCTCTTGGATTGGAAGAATCTATATTGTTAAAATGACTACACTACCCAAAGCAGTCTACAGATTCAATGCAATTGCTATCAAATTACCAGTGGCATTTTTCACAGAACTCTATCAAAAAATCTTAAAATTTGTATGTAGATGCAAAAGAACCCAAATAGCTAAAGCAATCTTGAAAAAGAAAACGGAGCTGGAAGAATCAGCCTCCCTGACTTCAGACTATAGTATAAAGCTACAGTCATCAAAACAGTGTGGTACTGGCACAGAACCAGAAATATAGATCTATGTAACAGGATAGGAAGCTCAGAAATAAACCCATGCACCTGTGGCCAAGTAATCTACCACAAAGGGGGAAGGATTATACAATGGAGGAAAGACAGTCTCTGCAATAAATGGTGCTGTGAAAACTGGACAGCTATATGTAAAGAAATGCAATTATAACACTACCTAACACCATACACAAAAATAAACTCAAAATGGATTAAAGGCCTAAAAGTAAGACCAGATACTATAAAACTCTTAGAGGAAAACATAGGCAGAACACTCTTTGACATAAATCACAGCAATATCTTTTTCCTTCCTCTTCCCAGAGTAATGGAAATAAAAACAGTAATTAACAAATAGACCTAATTAAACTCAAAAGTTTTTGCATAGCAAAGTAAGCCACAAACAAAAAGAAAAGACAACCCACAGAATGGGAGAAAATATTTGCAAATGATGAGACCGAGAGGTGATTAGTCTTCAAAATTTACAAACAACTCATGTCGCTCAATATCAAAAAAACAAACAACTCAATCCAAAAGTGGGCAGAAGACCTATATAGACATTTCTCTAAAGAAGACATACAGATTCCCAAGAGGCACATGAAAATATGCTCAACAATGCTAATTGTTAGAGTAATGCAAATCAAAACTACAATGAGGTATCACCTCACACCAGTCAGATGGCCATCATCAATAAATCTACAAACAATAAATGATGAAGAGGGTGTGGAGAAAGAGAACCCTCCTACTCTGTTGGTGTGAATGTAGATTGATACAGCCATTATGGAGAACAGTATGGAGGTTCCTTAAAAAACTAAAAATAGAGCTACCATATGACCCAACATCCCCACTCCTGGGCATATATCCAGAGAAAAACATGGCTCAAAGGATACTTGCACCCCAATATTTATTGCAGCACTATTTACAGTAGCCAAGACATGGAAGAACCTAAATATAAAAAAGGTTGGTACATATATACAATGGAATATTATTCAGCCATTAAAAAGAATGAAGTAATGCCATTTGCAGCAACTTTGATGGACCTGGAGATTATCATACTAAGTGAAGTAAGTAAGGTAGAGAAGGACAAATGTCACATTTGCTTAAATGTGGAATCAAGAAAAATTTTTTGATAGATGCTACTCCCTCATAGACAGAAGTAAAATTTCCAACTCTGGTTTTAAGGATATAAACTGTAATAGTGTTCGCTTCCAATTTAATATCTTACTAGTATAGGCATATTCACTATTTTTGTGTTTTGTAATCAAAATACCAAAATATAGAGATACTATGAGAAATATTAAAACTGCCCACATTTTGTGCTGTGGTTCTAGTAAAATACCAGAGCAATTTCATACTTGATGACCTCCAAAGAGAGAAGTTCAGCTAATCTTGATCAATGAGAAAATGTTAAAAGGCAAAGCTACAAGTAGAAATATAATAACTTCAGGAAAATAGCTGGAATAATTCCTATGTTGTCTGCAATATAAAATGGAGTCTTCCTATACTCCTGTGTAGGCTTTAGGATATACTACAGAGCTCATTCCCATATCACAGCATTTATATATGTGTACATTAAGTGCAACATTTTTAATGATTTGAAGTCAAATATAAGTAGACTGATGTGACTGGAAAGTGTAGTAGCAACTGTTGATATTCATTTATTTATTTCATAGTTTCCTCAGACTCACTGACTTATAGGTCAACA
This sequence comes from Platanista minor, assembly GCA_004363435.1. Taxonomy (NCBI): domain Eukaryota; kingdom Metazoa; phylum Chordata; class Mammalia; order Artiodactyla; family Platanistidae; genus Platanista; species Platanista minor. The sequence goes on from RJWK010047294.1 coordinate 2,654, forward strand.
TATTATTCTTATTGCAAGAGGAACAGAAGGTTTTTTTTTCAGTGTTTGATTTCTTAATGATAGAGTTTTTTCACCTTTCTTGTCCCAAAGAAAGCTTTGGGAAAGTGTGGTATGCATACATATTAGAGTTAGATGACCATAGATAGAAATCAGCAAATTTCCTTGGGACTGTGAAAAACAGAAACAGTTTGAATTTGGAGAGTAATACAGATGGGTCACCAGACCATATCTTGCCTATGAAAAGGGTTGAAAGGACCAAGTCGAGTATGGAGGGAATGTAAGTTAGATGCAATTTTCCTCTCTGGACAATGCCAAAATAGAGAACCTGAATTTCCCTGGAAAGATGTAAAGTTAGAATCAGAAGGAAATCATTGTATTAAACAGGAAAGAGACAGGAGAAAACAGGAGGATGGGAGACAACACTGAAAACATGTAGAGATGAAAGCAGGATAGGCAAGGAACATGCCACAGGCTGTGTGCAGAAAATTGCAGCTTTATTTATATTTACTGTAGTGTTGCTTCTCTACTGTGTGCTCTATGCAGGCCATGGATGAAGATGTGTATGTGTAAGGGGTCAGACTGAATGTCAGTGATTACGCTGGCTTCTTGAAAAGACCTACCTAATACCCTAACATCATAGAGGCCTGAAATGGGTGTTGTATGTGGCTTAAACACTATGACATATTTAGCAGATGTCAGTCATTTTTTACTGGCCCATTCCTGCTAAGACTCAATACACTTCCAATATGCATTTCTTTTCCTAACTTTCCATCTCTCCTCATACTTCCTACCTGCTTTCCTCCTCATTTTTTTTTCTTTGTGGTACGTGGGCCTCTCACTGTTGTGGCCTCTCCCGTTGTGGAGCACAGGTTCCAGACGCGAAGGCTCAGTGGCCATGGCTCACGGGCTCAGCCGCTCCTCAGCACGTGGGATCTTCCCGGACAGGGGCATGAACCCATGTCCCCTGCATTGGCAGGTGGACTCTCAACCACTGCGCCACCAGGGAAGCTCCCTCCTCATTTTTTTTTTTTCTAAAATCACCAGCCTTTTGAAGATAGAGGAAAGAGCAAAGAGTTAACTTAGGAATAGTGTTAAAAAAGTGGAATGGAAGGGAATTCAAGATAGTCACTTTCAACCCTCTACCACACACAAGGACCACCTCTGCTACAACTTATAATATTTTCATATAGTTTTTATTGAAACATCCAATCATAAGAACCTTGCTACTTCAGAGTCAGCTTATTCTATTCATGATCAATTGTGATTTTTAGAAAAAATTCTTATAGTGAGCTGAAACCTATCACTCTCTAGACTTAGGCTAGTTAGCTCAACTAACTCAAATTTATTTTTAACATGTATTTTCTAGTAGGGTATAGAAACTTTACTTTTCCTCAAATTAGTTTTACTTGTCTTTCCACCAGTCATATGTTTCCAAAACGAGCATTTTTCCGGTTTTTAGGACTCTGCATTAATTAATGATGAATTCTGTTTACCTGTCTGATTTGACTCCCTTTATAATTGACTCTGAGCTTTCCCATAGCCCCTTTCTGTTTTTAGAGTCTTTAGTGTGGCACATTGATTTTATTTCTCCCCCACCTGAAAAACTATGAAACACTAAATAGATCAAATTGAAAACATTAATAAAGAAAAAATTTGAAGACAGTAATTGTTTATCTATAATGAAGTTGCCATTGTTTCAATAAACATTTCTAAATTCAAGAATCAGAAGAAAGACAGGTTTTAATCTCCTCAGGGCTTTCACTGCCCAGTAATATAATGTCAAATCCATAACAGGTGATGTCTCTGTTTCAGAGACATAAGACCTTAGTTTAAATATAGGTTTTGCCACTGTATTACTGTGTGACTTTGGGCAAACAGCTTGACTCATGAAATTCAATTTTCTCATCTATAATGTAGTGCTAATAAAAATAAGTAAAACATTGAATATATAATCAATAAAGCATTATTTAAACTTTAGATATTATTTTTATCCCACTATACTTTGAGCTTCTTGAGGGTAGCAACTGATATTACTCTCCTTTGTATTGTAGAGGCCAGAAATCCTGAAACACAGAATTAAATGCTCACTAAAAGCCTGTTGGAAAAAAAGCAATAATAGCTATGATGTTTCCCTTCACTCCCTTTTATTTGTTAGGTAAACAAGTTCCAGTAAATAGAAGATAAAGTAAGACTTTTATGGATAAATATTAGCACAAAGCTCAAAAAACTTTGTATTATTAACAAGATTATAAATCACTTTACATGAAGTCACTGTGAGTTTTTTTTTAATATATATAATTTTCTTAATAAAAAATAAATTAAAATAAATAATTTTAAATAGCAATTCCCCAGGTAAAATGGACTTTTTAAAATTTTTATTTTATTTATTATTACTATTTTTATAAGCAGGTTCTTATTAGTTATCTATTTTTATACATATTAGTGTATATATGTCAATTCCAATCTCCCAATTCATCCCACCACCACCACCCTCCCCCCCCCCAGTGGAACTTTCTTAAATTTCCATAATACTATAATAAGGAAAAGAGTGGGTGCTCAGTCAATATTTATTTGTTGAAAAACGGATATATATCCTAGCATCCCCAAACCAAGGAAACATTCAAATGTCTCCTGCAATTTTAATGAATTTACCTTTTAATGTTTATTCATAATCTCTGGAATTCAAAATAAGAAAAAACAATTAGAATGGATGTCTCATGATAGCTGAACAATATGTTCTGAGGATCATCAGATTTCAGGGACATTGTAATCTGACAAAGTTCTTTCACATGACAACCATAAGCACCTTGAATATTTTATAGAAAGAACCTAGTGATTTAGTCATTATTACAATAATAAAAATATTGCTAATACAAATGGACTGTCCATCTGCATCTTTCTGAAATTAAGTGCTGTAAATATAAATATAGAACCTGACTCTTTAATTCTCTACTTCAGTGCTACCTGAGCTCTCAAAAATTACTTAGTGAACATAGAGAAAGCACCATCAGGTTAGTTGTTTCAGCCTGATAAAGTAACCATTTATCAATAAAATGTTTCCCTCTTTAGTCACCAATACCTAGAGGCATTGCCTATTCTGCTTCACAGTAAGACATAAGAAATAAAGAGAAATTACTCACAAAAGACTCTTGCTGTAACCTCCTGCAGATGTCTGTAATTAAGGTTAAACTGGTGACCTCAAGCCTATTTGGAAGTAGAAAATACTTTAAGGGGGAGGATAAATTTGAGTTGGAACATAAAGAAAAAATTAAGTGGAGGGATCCAGAGTGGGAACAAGACATCTTAAGCAGTGGGAAGAACATAAATACAGACTTGGGAGAGAAAATGTCACTGTGAAAAGAAAACAGGGAATATGGAGTAAAAATTAATGGAAAATTAGATAATGAAAGTAAATTGGAGTAAAATTATGGGTGGCCATGAAGTTCAGCCAAGGAGTGTGAATACAGATAATGGGACAGTGAGTTGACACTGAAATGCAACATTCAAAGTGGCCAAAAAGGAACTTGCAATTCCTACAACTGAGCCCTATTGCAACTTTTTCTAGTGCTGAATATACTGTTTTCCTGAGCAGTATGTTATCTTTTCTAGATTAAAATTCCTTTTAAAAATGTAGATGCCCAGTACAGCTTCACAGAGTATTTTGTCACTTTAACTTTAAAAATATAGCAAAATGTCCATGCATAAAGAAATATTTCAGCTAAAAGAGAGGTAAAGTCAAATGCTGTTCACGATTATGATGTGGTGGTTGATGATACAACCTGCCACCTACTTTCAGCTTTTAGAACCTTAGAGATGATCACACATCCAAATAATCTGGCCTGTTTTGAATAATATTTTTCTTATGATCTAACAAACAGTTGACATTTACATAACATGCAATTCAACAAGCATCCCTGTTTTTAATATACAAATTCAATTTAGAGATATTTGTCTCTGAAGATCTTTTTGGAACAAAAGATCTATTTGTTCTCATTAGTGCATTGCATAATAATTTGAGCTCCTCTTCATAGCTTCTCACTGTGTTCTTTTCTCATGCATCTTTCTTCCTTTCTGGGTACAGGATTTTCTGCCTCTTGGAGGAGTGACTCTGGAATCACTTCCTATCAACTCATATAGGCAATTAACTCATGGATAAATTACTTTTGACACAGCCAGTGTCAGCATTTTTTCCCTTCTTGCATATTTTTGTTTCAAGACAAGTGTTCTGTTTCCTTGTCTTAAACTGAGATGACTGTGATGATGACATTTTTCACTATACTAGTTTGAATAATAATCCACTGGTGAGACCCAAGTTCATTGGTTTATCCAATAGCCTAATGATTTAACCCAAGGTGAATACAGTAGTGGCACAAAGCAGCACCCAGCACCATGAAGTACAAATGTTCTCTTACTTTTCTGAACATTAATCTCCCAGAAAGCATTTCTTTTGTGCATTATCCTGGAATTAAATTTGAATTTTATTGCAAAGAATTTTGATTGTGCAATACCTGGTGAATAACTGAGGGAAGCCTTCTGAAACTGTACAGAGAATATATCCTCTCTTGAACATAATTGAAAAAATGTTGCTGCCACTCCTCTATCACAGAATTCCATTTGTCAGAAACATTGTGATGGCTTCTAAGTACCAGCACAGTTGGGGCAAAAGTTGGGCACTACAGTAGAAGAAACATAGACCCAACTGTCAAGAAAACTGAGTTCTAGCCTCAAGTCTGTTGCTTAGGATCTTTGTGTACCTGGCCTATTCCCTTAATCCTAGTTTTTCCTCTCTAAAATGAGAGTGATAAAATCTGACCCACGAACTTCACAAGATTCTTATCAGATCAAGCTGTTTAAAACATTGAAAAATCCAATTCAACTGAATAGTATTGTTATTCCATTATTATAGTATGTACTCTCAAGATGATTGAGAAAGCCTGAAATTGGCCCCCATGCATAAGAAGCTAACCTAGAGAAAGGCTGTAAGTATATAATACTAAAGGGTCTGTTTGCCATTCATTCAGGCTCAGGTCTCAGGAATTTAATTCTCTGATACAGAAGCAAATTGGATTCTTGGCTTATAATATAACAAAAATGTTTCTATCTTGCCCTTACCACACTCCAAACATCTAGAAAGCAACATTTTTGATAATTCACTATCAAACTTAAATCCATGTCACCTGATGGCATAGTATAATAAAAATGACAATTGAGTATATCATGGGACTGAAAGATAAAAGTTTGGCTCAATAAATATTTACTATAAGCATAATAACTGCTAGTGAGATGTTGCGGTGTATTAGAAAATTTGCACAACTTAGAGTCAGAGGTTATAGAACTAGCTTTGCCCAGCTGTGGAACCATGTAACAACCCATCATGTGTGACTTAATTCTTTGGTCCTTAGTGTCCTAAACTATAAAATGAAGATAAAAACTGTTAAGTTATTGGACTGTATTAGACATAGAAAATAATAAAATATGTGTGAGTATTTACAATATATAAGGACACAGCAAATATAAAATTACAGCAGTAGTAATGTCTGCAAGAAAACAGGAAGGCAAGGCAAGAATTGGTAAGATTATAGGATATCACAAATTCCTCCAATTCTGGAAGAGAATGAAACTAAGTCTCTCCTAATGACATATGAAAACAAACGGCCTTTCATTCACATAAAGGTCTTTAAGAAAGAATGGTGATTTCCCTGGTGACACAGTGGTTAAGAATCCGTCTGCCAATACAGGGGACATGGGTTTGAGCCCTGGTCTGGGAAGATCCCACATGCCACAGAGCAACTAAGCCCGTGTGCCACAACTACTGAAGCCTGCGTGCCTAGAACCTGTGCTCCATAACAGAAGAAGCCACCACAATGAGAAGCCCGTGCACCACAATGAAGAGTAACCCCTCCTCACTGCAACTAGAGAGAGCCTGTGCACAGCAATGAAGACCCAATGCAGCCAAAAATAAATAAATATATAAAGATTTACTAAAAAAGAAAATTAAAAGCATGATCTAAACAGGATACACCCAGTAATTTAAAAAACAGAAAAGAAAAGAAAAGAAAGAATGGAGGAAGTGACTGCAAGAAGGTTAACAGTGAGAACACCTGTCATCCATATTGTCAATCCTGTTCAAGTTATCTGGAATTCTTCTGTCCCCATCCCCAAATCTGGATTAGAAAGATTTTACTAAGTTTTTGTGTAATATTAAAACAAATTTACTGTAAATAACTTTTATCTTATAAAATATTAACTGTAATGCAGAAGGTCACTCAGGATTAAAGATAATATATTTTAGTACACTAAGCTAGAGTGAAAATGTAAACAATATAGCTAAAATTAAACTAAGTCAATCTGAGAGATAGTGTCTCGAAAGAAATTAATCAAAAAGGAATAAATAAAAAGCTGACATTGAAGTGCTTAGAAATATAGTGATGACACTATCAAAATAAGTAAAGCACAAAAATGAATTGATTTAAAGCATCTATTGGTAACTCAATCTGTAGAAATTTGGCATCTGCTTTTACATAGATATTAATGATATTGTAGGTTTAGGCACTTTGATCTATCTTTTTACTTCTTCATGCTGTATTTTATTTTTATTTGATATCAATATAAAATGTTTTTTCTTATTCTCAATGAAATAGGAATAAGCCATTGAAGACATCAGTCTGAGGCAGGAGGTAGATGGACCCCCCTAGGGTAAGCAATTGGAGATTCATTCCCTGTGAACTGATACTCCAAGATGAGAATAGCAGGGCAATTGAGAGAAAAGTCTGGGCCCTGCAGAGATAGAAGATACCACATATTCCTCATTCTTGAAGTCAAGGGAAACTTCCTGACTAGAAAACTCCTTGGAGGTCAAAAAGGGAGGTCATAGTAAGTGATACCATCTACCCATAGGCATCTTCAGTGGAATCCATCTTGGCTGAGAGATGCACTTGCACACATGAGAGGATCCTGAGATATACCAAATATGGCTCTGAACCAGGTAAATCAAAGTGATTGGCCAAAGGAAACCTGGAAGAAATGTCCCATATAGGTGATTCAAACTACCACAAGGGCATGACACTCTCTCTGAGTCCTCCCTTGTGTGCCTATCCACACACACTCTGCTCTTTTTTTTTCTCCTAATAAACTACTTTACTTGTTTCACTACTTTCCATCTTTGTGGGAGTTCTCTTCTGCAAAGCTAAAGGGTCAGGGCCTTGTCACTGCCCACTGGTCTAGTGGCTAGGATTTGGTGCTCAGTTCTGCAACCCGACCTCAATTTCTGGCTAGGAACTGAAACCCTACTTCAAGCAGTTGTAGGCCGAGACCACCTGAGATCAAGTTCATGCTAATATAGGCTTCAAAGATAAACATTTATTTGGAATTTTAAAAAATTGTTTAGATATTCATCTAACAAATATCAAACATCCAGATATTTTGAACTATCCAGATTACTGGATATAGAGTTTAACCTCTGGGTGATTAATATTTAGTGGTTGCCATGTATTAATATTAATTGATATAGCCACATGACCAGTGGCTAAGTTCACTAATATCCTTGAAAGATTTGAAAGGATGACATATGAAAAAAGTGGACAGTTAACTCATTCTCCTTTTTAGAACTGTTACTGTATTCCTATAATTAAACATGATGAATCAACAGATTCTTGAATACTTTCTATCATGGATAAATATCACAGAAAATTTTCATTTTGTCAGATAGGTATCCATTTAACAAACTTCTCTTGCAGCAAACATAAAGCTATTATAAACTTCAACAATAAAAGTTTGTATAAATAAATGTTAGTGAAAACTCAGAAAAATAAATTGTTCATGAATTACAAGGAAAACATGCACTGATAAGCAAACCAGTCATCAAAGTCAAACGCAGCGGTGGTTAAGGAAATTTCTCTAGTTGAAATCACAGTGTTGAGGATCAACAAATTCCTTGATTCACAGCTCCTTTAGATTGTATGTATATAATATCAGAGTAACTAGTTGAAAAATCACAACTTCTAAGTTTTTCGTTGATCATGAGATTAAAAATTTTGACAGATTTTTCAGTTCACATTTTTAGAATTGAGGATTATGCTCACACAAAAGTAAGAAAATATTAAAAATGAAAATAACAGTTGACAACTAATAGGAGTAGATTAAAAGGAAAGTAATACATCTCAGTTTTATTTCTGATTCCAATCGTTTTGAAGATGCTTTCAATTAGAGACTGGATATGTGTAGATATTCATAAAGGTTGAATCAATTTATAGGTTTCCGTAAGCCCAAATACTCTAAGTGAATTGCATTTACCATCACACCAATCAACAGTCTTGAAAGCACTATCAATATCCTATTTCTTGTTAATTTACCTTTCCCAACAGTGAAGGAAATGAAAGAGGAAGTTCTATAGAACTCTGCATAAGCAAATATTTCATTCCATTATCATCCAATCCACTATTGGTCAGAGAATTTCAGTGCTTGTCATGAAATAATCCAAAATGAATTTGCTTGCAAGCAATAGAAAATAAATCTAGATGATTTAATCAGTCACCAAAAAGGTGGGAGAACCAGACGCAGAAAACAGTAAGAAAAAAGGGAGGACTGGTGTTGAAATACAGCACACTGAGACCATCGATGTTGTCACTGCTGAATATCAGAGGCACAGACTGCACCTACATAGCTGAGAGCCCTGAGCACCAGGCATTTTCTCTGTCACTTCTGTGAAAGATGTTCCCTCCTTCTTTGAGACACCTAAACATAATTAAAATGCAAGGTAAGCATACTGGATTGGTAAAATCACATGCTCAAGCCATTCACTTTCTGTAACTCAGAAAACAAGTGTCTGGCTTTTCAGTGTCCGAGGTGAGAAGCAGCCTTTGCCTGCCATTAAGACTCATAGAGTGTGTGGGGAATGCTTCACCATGGGGAAAAAGAAAAATTCTATCTGTTGGGCAGATAAATAAACAAACAAAAAGAGACAAATGCTCACTAAACCACAGATAGATAAAATTGGGGAAGGTGGCATGTTACAGTGGATAACGGGCTTTGGCATCACATTGAAAAGCATGAATTTTGGCTCCTTCACTTCTGAAATATATAACCTCCAATGTATCACTTATTCTTTCTGAGCATCTGCTAGACTGTAATTTCCACGAGGGTAAGGACAATGTCTGACTTTTTTATGTGGTATTTTTAGTAGCTAGAACAATGCCTGGCAATGAGACAAAGCTTTAAAATAGCTGATTGAATGACAAGGTCAAATCCTACTATTACATATGTTGACAACTGCATGTAACATTCCTTCTAAACACTTACACATTTTATATATTTTTGTGATTATTTGACTAGTGTATTTCACCACCACCACCAGACTAATCTCCATGGAAATCAGGGACAATTACATTTACTTCTTATTGTCTCGACTGTGTAGAGTGGGGTCTGACACTTAATAATTGTTATTTGCTAAATAATGAATGAATGTATGAATGAATGAGACAATATAATTTCTCATCTGCAAATTGGATATAGTATCCAGTTAATGTGAGGAGTCAATGAAAATAAAGAGTCAGACTGTAAGTACTCATTCATGGTTTTTTGTTTGTTTCTGGACAAAATAAACTCTAGGGTTATAGTTAGTTTTAAAATTCTAAAACTTAATCATTTAATTGAGGCAATAGTGAACAATTGTGCAGTTGTATATTATTAATACATTTTATTCTAATTTGTTTACATACTTGTCTCCTTTAACATGCTGAGAGTTACTCAAATGAAGAGAATGTCTCATTTTTTTTTTTTAATCAGTCAATGCCTAGTAGCTCCTAATCTACAGGACACACATTTTATTGAAAAAAATTATAAAAGATTGAATGACTGTGTGACAATGGACTTTAATCATTTCCAAGATTAATCTCAGAATCAGTAACATCACTTTCTGTATTATGAAAACATATAGATATTATAAATGCAGAAAAGACCCTGACAACAGCTCCCTTCCTCTTTACCCATGTTCACCTGTGAGAGTCAAGGTTTAACAAGATAGTTGTAGTAACATATGCTTCTAATTGTTGAGGTCACATTCCCTTAAGAAAATCTTTTTATTTGAAGAATAGAAAGAATTTTGACAAAAACTAGTAAAATCAGGTCTTAAGAGAATACCAGGTCTAGTTCATCAAGGCAGACTAAAAGAAAGGGACATAACAAACAATAAAATGAAATCTAGTGAAAGATGGTTGTGGAGCAAAGTTGACAGGAGCTAGGTAATACTTATTAGGCATGGCTAAGAAATCCAACTAAAGGAGAACAAGTATGAAAGGACAGATTATGTATGTATATACATACATACATATGTATATGTATATATGTAATACATATGTGTTTATATATATACAAAATTGATATTTTTAAAACAAGGAAATTTCCTACAAGTGAAAAAGCACATATTAAACCTCAATATTAAAAAAGTTTTATTGAATTATCAGTAAAATAAATCAAAAATTGCATCCATGTGCAAAACCTTGTGGATACGTTATAAGATAAAGAAGTACTAGGGCTTTAATGTACATGATGACTATAGTTAGCACTGCTGTATGATATGTAAGAAAGTTAAAAGAGTCAATCCTAAGAGTTCTCATCACAAGGATAATTTTTTCCCTTTTTTCTTTTCTTCCTTCTTTTTTCTTATTGTATTTATATGAGAGGATAGATGTTAGCTAAACCAGTTGTGGTAAACATTTCACAATATATGTAAATCAAACTATCATGCTGTGTGCCTTAAATTTATACAGTGATTTATGCCAATTTTTCACCAATAAAACTGGGAAAAAAACTTGTAGATAAAGAGAAAATCTTAAAAACATACAGGGGTTAGGTGGGAAACTGGGCATAAGGGTGGGAAACAAAATGACTTTGGATTGCTTAATAGCAATTCTGGATCCTATAGGAAAATAGAGACAATGTCCTCTAAATTCTGAGGAAAATTATTTTCTAACCTAGCATGCTCTGCCAGTATCAAATACCATTAAAATTGGAATATAGATTGAAGGAATTTTAAAATAATCAAGGACTTTAACATTTAATCTTCCAAGTACCCTTTCCTAAGAAGTTTTAGAAAATATGCTAGTGAAAAATAAAACAAGAGGAAGATGTGGGATCCAGAAAGCAGGGCCTCAATTGTAGGATGGTTAAAGAAAGTCCCACAATAACTACTTTGCATCAGGCTTAGGAGCAACCAGTCCAGACCAGAGCAGAAGGGGAAGATATCCAATATTTTAAAAATAAATTAATTAAAGAAAAAATCAGATAAACCAAATATATTACTTGGTGTGTTTAACATTGGAAAAATTATGGCTGTGTGGAAATTATTGCTTTTGGAACAAGTAAAGGTAGAAAAATAGAAAATTATGTAAATAAAAGAAATAAGGCAATGATTGAGGAAGGAGAATATGAGTGAAAAAAAAATGATCTATATTTTTTGGCTTCACAAGAATATGTATTTACCCAAGGAGAATAGTCCAAGAGCCTACTACTGATTTAACCAATTATGTTGTAAGTATGTGGGAAGATAAGAGTAGAAAAATAAGAAGGAAGTTGTATAAAGCAGTTAAAGCTTCAGCTACCATAATGGGAAATCAGTAATATATGGCTAAAATTGAAAATTTGAAAGAAGTTCTAAAGCTATATTGTCCAGAAATATAAATGTAAATATCAGAAAATATAGATAAAAGAATCAAAATTAACTGTCATTAGAAACAGAGAGAAATTGAAAGACAAGGAAGGGTGGGATTGGGAAATTGTTTTGAATAAGATGTTTATAGAAATATTTGATTTTTATAAATAATATGACATTGTTATAATAACTAAAAAATAAAAAACAAGCAATCTCAGGAAAGACCAAGAATAATTGCAATAAGAAAAATTAAGATGCAATATTAGACATGAAGAGACATTTTTATTTATAAATAATTTGTATATATTTATAGTAATTTATATTTATAAATTACATGATAATTTATCTGGAAAATCCATGGCAGTCAAGTGAAAAATTCTTGGAACTCATAAAAACATAAAATGAATTAAGCAAATACAAGACAAACATGTAAAACTTAATAGCTTGGCTATACATATGTTTAAATATTATAGTGATATATTGGCAGTTTTACTATCTAACCCAATCTCCATTCCTACTGGCACCCTCATTTCCTCTGAGGGAATCATTTCTCTATGTAATGTAGTTTTTTGTTGGAAATATTCCCAGGAACCCAACTCCATTTGTGGAAAGCTAAGGGACCAAAATCTTTCCTTCATAACTCCTTGGAATAGAGAGGGGATGGGTATCCCATCTCAGTTCAGCCTATTGGACTCTCCAGCATTTTGAATGTTGAGCTCATGACTCAAGTTCAGAAAAAAAATATTTGGGGGCTTCCCTGTTGGCACAGTGGTTGAGAGTCCGCCTGCCAATGCAGGGGACACGGGTTCGTGCCCCGGTCCAGGAGGATCCCACATGCTGCGGAGAGGCTGGGCCCGTGAGCCATGGCTGCTGAGCCTGCACGTCCAGAGCCTGTGCTCCACAATGGGAGAGGCCACAACAGCAAGAGGTCCATGTACCGCAAAAAAAAAAAAAAAAAATTTGGATTGGATTTATTTTAGTTGCAGAGTACATACTTGTTTCTGCTTGGATAGCTCAGTGTTACCTTTTTCTTAACACTCCAGAATTTCTTTCAATGTTGCCTATTGATAAACTTCCAAGCTCCTGTTTTTTTTGTTTGTTTGTTTGTTTGTTTTGTTTGTTTGTGTTTAGTTTTGAGCCTCCACCAAGCTTAGAAAATGTCTTTATTGCATATTTTGTCCAGAGTTTTGTTGCTTGCAACCTAGAATCCTAATATGAGCACCTGGGGATAAATATAACAAGAAATGATTATGTGTATAAAATGGCAAAGCTTTACTGAAGAAGATAAAGAAGGCTCAGTAATAATAAATTACAAGAGAAGTAGAATATCTAAATACATATCTATAAATTCAATACAATCCCAATGAAAATTTCTAAAGGAGTGTTTGTAGAGCTTGAACTGATTCTCAAGTTCAACAGGAAAATAAAATGCTCAAGAGCACACAAAACAATTTTGAGGGGCTTCCCTGGTGGCTCAGTGGTTGAGAGTCCCCCTGCTGATGCAGGGGACCCGGGTTCGTGCCCCAGTCCAGGAGGATCCCACGTGCCGTGGAGCGGCTGGGCCCGTGAGCCACAGCCACTAAGCCTGCGCGACCAGAGCCTGTGTTGCGCAACTGGAGAGGCCACAACAGTGAGAGGCCCGCGTACTGCAAAAAAAAAAAATAATAATAAAACAATTTTGAAATTGAAAGGCAATGATAAAGCTATATGAAATTATATTATTAAAACACAAATAAATCAATTTGAACTGAATAAGGAGTCTATATAATCAGATCCTTGTAAACAAAGGAAACTTTTCAAATCAATGGGAAAAGAATAAATCATTTGAACAAGTAGGTAACCAAGTTGAAAAGAAATTTATGAAGTTACATTAATCTTTCATGGTACAAAGAAAAGTAATTTTTAAAAGTCAAACATTCATAATCAGAAGAAGAAATTATTCTTATATTTTAGAATGGTGAAGGACTTGTTAAGCTAGATATAAAAACTGAAACCCATAAGAAAGAAAAACTTAACATAACATAAACTTTTGTAGGAGGAAATGCACCACAGTCAAAATTAGAAGATAAATGATAATTTGAAAACTTTTATAACAAACCAAAGTTAACATCCAGAATATATGTTAAAAACTTGCATAAATTGTTAAGAAAAATATATACTCAGAAATAGGATAAAATATATGAAAAAGTTTTCCACAAAGAAATAAAAAATGTATGTAAGGAAATAAAAACATGATCAACACTGACAGCCGTCAGGAAAATGCAACTTAAACCAGCTCAGAGATATGTCTTTTTATGTCCTCTACTCTAGAAATATATAAAAACTTTAAATAAACAATACTGGAAACATTGAAGAAAAACAGGCACACAAAATATTAGACGTGATGATCCAAATTGACACAGCCTTCCAGGAGTACATGTTGGCATTACTTATTGCAAGTTTAAGTGTATTTATTTATTTATTTTATTTTTTTAACATCTTTATTGCAGTATAATTGCTTTACAATGGTGTTAGTTTCTGCTTTATAACAAAGTGAATCAATTATATATATACATATGTTCCCATATCTCCTCCCTCTTGCATCTTCCTCCCTCCCACCCTCCCTACCCCACCCATTCAGGTGATCACAAAGCACCGAGCTGATCTCCCCGGGCTATGCGGCTGCTTCCCACTAGCTATCTATTTTACGCTTGGTAGTGTACATATGTCCATGCCATTCTCTCACTTTATCACAGCTTACCCTCCCCCTCCCCATATCCTCAAGTCCATTCTCCAGTAGGTCTGTGTCTTTATTCCCGTCTTGCCCCTAGGTTCTTCACGACATTTCTTTTTTTCTTAGATGCCATATATATGTGTTAGCATATGGTATTTGTCTTTCTCTTTCTGACTTACTTCACTCTGTATGACAGACTCTAGGTCCATCCACCTCACTACAAATAACTCCATTTTGTTTCTTTTTATGGCTGAGTAATATTCCACTGTATATATGTGCCACATCTTCTTTATCCATTCATCTGATGATGGACACTTAGGTTGTTTCC
>RJWK010047295.1:0-17340 GCA_004363435.1 Platanista minor
ACCAGCGGTCTCCTCCCAATGTCACCGGCGGCCGAATAGAGGCGGCGACGGCAGCGACCGTCGCGCAACTGGCGCAGCTCGCTTTCCGCTACCGATGGAGTGGAGTTGGTGACCCGGCCGCCCAATCCGAAATGACCCCAACACGCTTGCTCCGGGTGCGGCCACCCCGCACCCCGACCTTCTGCTGGGCCCCTTTGCCAGCGGGGACGGTCCCCAGCCTGGGCTGCTGGGAGCGCCGCTGCGGAGCGGTGGGGAGAGGTGACCCGAGAACGCCACAATGCGGCCGGGGCCGCGGAAACCACAGGGCTTTTAACCGGCGGGAGGAGGAGCCCCGGACCCGGGCTCAGACGCGGGAGGTGGGGGGGAGAGGGGGAGGCGGTGTCCCGCGTCACCGGACTTCTGCCTGCCACCGCCCTGGGTCCCGTCTCTCGTGCCACTCCTCCGCCTTGGCCCGGGATGAGGTCGGGCGGAGGAGACCTGGGCACTGGCGAGGCTTCCAACTCAGCGCAGCCCACGGCCACCCACCTCCAGCCCCCAAGTCGCGGCGCGGTGACTGAGGCCGAGCCGCTCCCAACAAGCGTATGACGCGCCTTTGGCAGCCCGGGCGCGTGGGGACAGGTCTACACTCTGCGTGTTTGGGGTGTGGGGAAAACAGGGTACGTAATCGCGCAGTCTGAACCGAGGCTAACACTCCCCCTCTCCCTCGCCAACAAGCCCACTGGCGAAGGCGCACAGCCCGGCTATACCAGTTTGCTGGGGTGTGGGGAGAATGACTCTCCCTATCTGCGCCTGACAGGTGCCACCTGGCGGTTCTCTTGAGGAGGTTTCCACTGAGCGGCTCAAAGGTCATGGGGATGCTAGGAAGGCCGGGCGAGCGCCAGTCCAGGCAGGCACCCTCAGCCTTTCCCCTCCCTACGCGCACTTTAAATTTACAGTTTAAATAAGAGTGAGAATGCTAGTACACGCGGGTTACAGTTTGCTCCGCGGAGACGGGCTCCCAATGTTGGGATGGTGAAGTCGATTTGGGTAAGTCAGTACTTACAGTTACACAGAGTGGGCATTTGGAGCTGCCCCCAGCTCTCACCCCTGCTGTCGCTCTCTGCATCTAGGCATCCCTTCACTCTGCAAGCATTTAACTGCCACTAGGTTATAAGCTTTATCGATGAGAGCAGAGACTTCGGTGTTTGGGTTTTTTGTTTTTCCCATCACTCTTCCTCAGAACTTGGAACAATGCCTAACATGCTGTAGCTTCCATAAATGTTTACAGAATGAATGAATAAGCACTATGGGCCAGAAACTGTGCTTGGCCCATTCTCTCCCTGCAGCCCTTCCCTTTCCTTCTCTTCAAGCTTTCTGCTACACTCAGCCACCATCACAGGTGAGCTGGATGGAGGAACAAAATGGACAAGCAGTCCATGCAGGCCCTGCGAGGATGTGGATCACACCTGAGGAGCCCATTACACAATTAAATTTCTCTTCCATGGGGTAGTGCTGAACACACCCATTTTTTTGGAAACAAAACAAAACAAAACACCTGTGTCATACTTGGGGCTTGAAGCAATGGATAAATCCTGTTTGCAGAGATCTGCTGGCGAGATGAGACAACTTTCTCATTGGGCAAGAGTTTCAGCCTTTCCTCAAAATATAGAAAGAGGGAAAGAATATCAGAACATCAGGGTGCCAGAGCTTTGCCACTAAAGTGAAAAGATGTTTGATATATCCGTCGTCTAACTTTAAGCAGAGATTTGGTGTGTGTGTGTGTGTGTATGAAGATTGCCACAGTGCCAGAAGCATTAAACCATTCCTTCTAAAAGACAGGGCTGTAAAACAGATGCAGCAACTGTCTTTGTGGAAAAAAACACTTAAAGTAAGATACCCAGAAAACCCTCTTTTAATTAAAACCCAGACATTCATCGTGCTGACCAAGACCTTTTACAGACCATTTACAGGGCTGCTGGGGACAGCCCTGTGACATACCCATGCATATCACCTAGGAAGTTTTAATTCTGGAGAGAGAATGAATCAAACACATGTACCACATAACAGTTTAAAAACCCATCAATCAGCCTGATATTTACCATTTTTAGTTATTTGGTGGTGTTTTCCTTGAATAAACCTAGCAGGTTCAGATTCTTCTATGGCTTATTAAACTCCTTCAGCACCCACTTTTACAAACCTTGAACTTTTAGCCACTTGTGCCTCCAAAACATAACTCCATTTGCCAATGAAGGACAAAATATTTTTCATTTCCTTTTGATATATATTTATAGGGCCAGAGACCAAAGGTGATTCCCGGTAGTTACCTCGCTGTCTAAAGCAATAAAATCAAGCCAGAATCTGCAAGGCTGGCACTGCAACCCCCTTTTTCAGTGAAGTAGCTCATACTTTTTCTTTGTATAGATTCATTATTCCTGGAGATTTTTATTTCAGGT
This sequence comes from Platanista minor, assembly GCA_004363435.1. NCBI lineage: Eukaryota > Metazoa > Chordata > Mammalia > Artiodactyla > Platanistidae > Platanista > Platanista minor. Next base: position 2,433 of record RJWK010047295.1, read on the forward strand.
GAGATTGGTATGGCACAAGGAGGATTCTCCATTTTTGTGAGCCTTCACTATGAAAAATCTCTTCTAAAATATAGCACCAAGTATGGCATAGTGGTTTTTTGTTTACCAAATTCATTCATTTATATTAATGATAATTTTGTAGATCAAGTCAGTTTTCCTCCCAACTTTTTTTAAATAAGTTTGTTTTTATTTATTTATTTTTCGCTGCATTGGGTCTTCGTTGCAGCGCGCGGGCTTTCTCTAGTTGTGGCGAGCGGGGGCTACTCTGTTGCGGTGCGTGTGCTTCTCACTGCAGTGGCTTCTCTTTTTGCAGGGCACAGTCTCTAGGCACGCGGGCTTCAGTAGTTGTGGCTCGGGGGCTCTAGAGCGCAGGCTCCGTAGTTGTGGTGCACGGGCTTAGTTGCTCTGCGGCATGTGGCGTCCTCCCGGACCAGGGATCGAACCCACATACCCTGACATCGGGAGAGTTAAGTTTTGATATTCCTACGCTAAAATCATCTCTTGTGTGTGCATATGTGTGTGTGTGTGTGTGTGTGTGTGTGTGTGTGTAATGAAACTCATGGGAGATGTGATTAGAAATAGAAATTGTACCCAACTTAAGTTAAAGGGGGGAACTAGTGTAAAAATACCTGGCTATGCATGGAACTCGAGGACAGGAATGCAACTGGGCATCACTGACAACTTGGAAACAGGGACATGCGTTAAGGACTTTATCTCTCCTTTTTCTCCCACTACCCTACCTACTCCATCCTTTCTCTCTCTCTTCCTTCCCTTTCTCTCCACATACACGACTTTCTCTGCTTCTCTGGTGTGCCCTGAGTTACATGGTTACTCACAGATCTTGAACTTCATGACCTATGGGCCAGTTCCAAATTCTCAAGGAAGTACCACGTTTGGCTGTCAAACTGCAGTCCAGACAACCATGGCGAGGGGATCACGGTCAAGTTGCATTCCCATAGCAGCTACTGTAGCAATCAGATGGATAATAGTGGTGGGCTGAGGCAGGAAGGGAAGGAAAAATTCCCAGAACATGGGGAGGACTTCCTGATCCTCTTCCCTGACCGCTATCATCTCTGAATCCTTGTTGTTCTGTGAATAATGGCACAAAAGGCAGAAGGAGGCGGGAAGTGAAATATAACGTGCCATGACATCTGTGTGTGCGAATGCGTATGCAAGTTTAAATCCTGAGTGACGGAGAATGCCTCTTGCTGATGGTGGTGCCCTAAGATGCTGGTCCCACTAAAAGTAACAGGATGATTTTATGATCTCTTGACCTGGGACTAGATGAGCATGAGGATGGAATCAAGTATTTCACAGACAGTTTACTTTAGCTCCTTTTTTCATGGCAAATTAAATAAGAGATTTTTTTAACTGAAGGAAATGAGTGTGATATCATTTACATTTATCAAAGATAAACATTCTGCTCTCTCATTTACATAATAGTTATTTCTAAAATGTATATAAATCATGTACTTGAAATTGAATCACATTTCAAATATAATCAGATGGTGAATCTTAACATTTTTCTGGTCAGAAACGCCTTTGAGAATTTGAAGAGAGCTGTGGACTTTCCCCAGAAAAATCTTGAGCAGATGCACACATATTTTTTTTAATTTTATTGACCTATAGTTGACTTACAATGTTGTATTAATTTCAGCTGTACAGCAAAGTGACTCAGTTATACATATATATTCTTTTTCATATTCTTTTCCATTATGGTTTGTCACAGGATATTGAATATAGTTCCCTGTGCTCTACAGTAGGACCTTGTTGTTTATCCATCCTATATATACGTGTTTGGATGCACACATATTTGTAGTGGGATGATATATGACATATTTATTTGAGAGCTGGAACTTCAAACATGTTTCTTTTGGCTTCCTCCAATCAGCCCCATTTGAACAAGTGAAACAAAGACTCCAGATTCATCAACAAAAGATTCAAAATGCCCAGTTAAGTCAAAACATTGGTTAGGGGTGGGGAGTCGCGGAGCTTATGTGAACTTGGGGAAAGAGTTCCCCTCCCCCCAACTCCTGCCCTGAATGAGATACAAATGAGGTAGAGGTAAGAAAAGAAGACAGAGCTGTTAGAAGCTGCAATGTGGAGAAGAATGTTGTATTCATTCGCTAGGACTATCACAACAAAATACTACAGACTAGCTGACATAAACAACAGAAATTTATTTCTCACAGTTCTGGAGATTGGAAGCCCAAGATCAAGATGCTAGCGGAGCTGGTTTCTCCTGAGGCCTCTCTCCTTAATTTGGTGATGACCACCTACCTCTGTGTCCTCACATGGCCTTTTCTCTGTGTGCCAGCACTTCTGGTGTCTCTTTTTGTGTCTAAATTTCCTCCTCTTAGAACGACACCTCCAGACTGGGTTAGAGCCCATCCTAACAGCTTCCTTTTAAGCTGATCACCTTTGTAAAGACCCTATCTCCAAATAGACAGTCACATTCTGAGGTACTCGGGTTAGGGCTTCAACATATGAATTTGCAGGGCACAGGGGACACCATACACCCCCTAACAGACATGCACTACATCAAACTCCAGAAAGGGTCTCGGGGTGGATTTGAGATAGAGATTTCCCCTTTATGTTAAGAGAGCCGAAGAGTAAAGAAATTCGTATCCAGTTTTCCCATTGAAGTATTTGGAAAATCTCAGTCTTGACCAGACATGTCCCCCAATAACATGATGCTTCATAAGTCTCCCCTGGACTAACAAGCTGCCCCAGAGGTGAGAGAGAAGGAAAAGAGGGAGCAGCAGTATCTTAAACTGGGTAAGTTTTAAACCAGGATAGAGTTGGTTTAGGTGACTGGATAGGACAAAGAAAACTAACTGAAGTTTTCTGTTTCTGAGTACAAATGGGTGCTTCTAAGTTAATTTTACTGTAGGAAAATTATGTTCCACTTTTTGTACCTGAGATTTAAAGACTCTATTGACTTTTTTAATATATAAATTTATTTACTTATTTATTTATTGGCTGTGTTGGGTCTTCGTTGTTGCGCGCGGGCTTTCTCCAGCTGTGGCGAGCGGGGGCTACTATTCACTTCAGTGCGCAGGCTTTCATTGCGGTGGCTTCTCTCATCGCGGAGCACGGGCTCTAGGCACGCAGGCTTCAATAGTTGTGGCACGAAGGCTCAGTAGTTGTGGCTTGTGGGCTCTAGAGCACAGGTTCAGTAGTTGTGGCGCACAGGCTTAGTTGCTTCGCAGCATGTGGGATCTTCCCGGACCAGGGATCAAACCCAGGTCCCCTGCATTGGCAGGAGGATTCTTAACCACTGCACCACCAGGGAAGTCCCTCTATTGACTTTAAAAAATACATCCTTTACACTTCACATTTTTAATGCATTTTCAAGAAGTACGTAGATCTCCTGGAATAGCATTTATGAATCCAGATTGAGAATATTTGCCCTAGGGGATCTGTTTTATTTTTAATACATCTTTATTGGAGTATAATTGCTTTACAATTTTGTATTAGTTTCTGCTGTACAACAAAGTGAATCAGCTATATGTATCCATATATCCCCATATCCCCTCCCTCTTGATCTTCCCTCCCTATCCCACCCCTCTAGGTTGTCACAGAGCACCAAGCTGATCTCCCTGTGCTATGCGGTTGCTTCCCACTAACTATTTTACATTTGGTAGTGTATATATGGCAAGGCTACCCTCTCACTACGTCCCAGCCTCCCCTTCCCCCCACTGTGTCCTCAAGTAATTCTCTACATCTGCGTCTTAATTTTTTAAATCTGATTGTATGAAGAATCTTTTTAACTGAAAAAAAAATACCTGCTAATATATATAATTTTCCACTAATATATTATTTGAAATTCTGTTTTCTTGAAGAGTAGTATCTGTAAGTTATAGACAATAGCTCACATGATTGTGTTTAGTAAATGCCAGAAAAAGGATAGAATCGTAAATGGAGAAATTATAGACAATCACTGGGTAAAGATAGCTATATTCAAGTAGAGGTGACAGTATTATGCTGCTTCACTTTGAGAAATATAAAGCTTTTTATTTTAACATAAGTCTTCAAAATGAAAACATCTGAGTTAATTGTTTTTCTTTCTCCCCATTTTCAAGCAAATACTTCTTTATTACCTAATTATGTCACTAGTGGCATAAAATGGAGAAACTTACACATCAGACATATTTGTAGGGAATGTTTGTGTTAATGCGGGCTATCGACTGCAGCAATATTCCTGAATCTTTTCTTACATCTTGTTCATCAGTGTCTCTCTCTTGCATTCCACTCTTAAACATGCAAATAGATCCTTCTCACCCTATTTTCAAAGATTTCTCTACGTCCAATATTCCTGTCAATTTACCATCCTGGGTCCCTTCTTCCTTGGTATAATCAAGCTCTATCATCTCCTTCTGACCTGATTTAGGCTGGAATAGATCTTTTTTTTTTTTTTTCTTGAGGTACGCGGACCTCTCACTGTTGTGGCTTCTCCCACTGCGGAGCACAGGCTCCGGACGCGCAGGCTCAGCGGCCATGGCTCACGGGCCCAGCCGCTCTGTGGCATGTGGGATCCTCCCGGACCGGGGCACGAACCCGTGTCCCCTGCATGGGCAGGGGGACTCAACCATTGCGCCACCAGGGAAGCCCAGGAATAGACCAATTTTGATCACCAGAGTAAATCAGAAGAATTGGACCCAACTGTATCTCCCAATTAAACCTGTATCTCCAGAGACCTATCCCCATCAAGACTTAATTTGTTCATCAAGACAAGATGTGTGCTTTGGTATCAGACAAATTAGGGCTCAATTATGGTGCTGCCATTCACCAGCTGTGTGACCTTTGATGAGTGCCTTAAAATTTCTGGGTCTCTTTCTTTATCCGAAAAATGGGGACAATAGTACCTACCTCATAGACAGATTGTGAGAACCCCCTGTGACACTACAAGTACAGTTAAGTCCCCTACATATGAACAAGTTCTGTTCTGAGAGCACAAAATTAGCCTACGTACCCAACTAACACACTCGGCTATATAGTAATGTACTGTAATAGGTTTATAATACTTTTCACACAAATATAATACTTTTCACACAAATAATACATAAAAAACAAACATAAAAAAATAAACATTTTTAATCGTACAGTACTTGAAAAGTTCAGTAGTACAGTACAACAGCTGGCATCCAGGGGCTGGCATCGAGTGAACAGGCAAGAAGAGTTATGACTGGAGGAGGGAGAGGAGGTGGGAGATGGTAGAGCTGAAGGATCGTCAGCAACAGGAGATGGAGGGCAAGCTGCAGTTTCACTCACGCCTGACGTTGATGGCACAGGTTCTGGGCTTAAAATAAAGATACTGTACTACTGTACTCTATACCGTACTGTAAAGTACACAAAAGCACAACCACTTGTAGAGGATGCATGCACGTGACAATGTACACCAGACACGTGAACTAACTTATGTGCTTGGACATGAGAACACACATTCGCATCTTTGAAAGTTCACAACTTGAAGGTTCGTAGGTGCTGGCCTCCATCTTACATGATGTATATGTATCCAATATCCCCTTGCCAAGACTGAAGAAGATGGACAAGGAAGGGGCAAAATCAGAGCTTCAACATTAAACCTTCTAATTTATATGTTCTAGTCTCGCTATTTCACTATTACCTACAACCTGACATTTGTCACAGAGATATTGGTCAGCACCTGTGAAGAGTAACAGAGTTCTAAAGAATCTGACTAAAGTCTATGGCATCTGAAAGGAGAAATTTCCAGAAAGCTTCAAATAGAAACCTTCTGCAGAACCACTTCTAACTCCCAGTTTATCTTTACAACTTTCCTATTCAGTTCTAACAAGCATTCACTGAGCACCTACTCTTTGCCAGGAATTGTGCTAAATTATGGGAATAAAAAGGTGAAGAAGGCATAAACTTTGTCTTCAGAGAGCACGTCATTTAGTAGGTTTAGACTTGATTTTTTTCTAAACCTAGCCTCTCCATTTATTTATTGACTACTCAATTCACTGGAACGTTACATTTACTGAGTGTCTAGTACACGGGTACAAGAAGAAGAAGACAGGGATGTGGCAACACAGGGATGAGCATAAAATGTACTTGACAGGACAAGGTAAGTATACAAACAGGTATAAAACAAGGAGAGGGATTAAGCGGACATGCCATGAAAATCAAGAGACAAGAGAAATCAAATCTAGTTGGAAGGATCAGAAAAATCTTCATGAAGGAGATGATGTTTGATATGCGAGAGATTTCAGGGAATGTAACTGGCACAAATTCCACAGGGAGGCCTGTTAGTACGTGGTGGATACTGAAAATCTCACTGATCAGAGCAGGTCCCCTCACCCACTCTGAGGAGACCGTCCATTTAGTCCTCGTCCATGCTTCCCCATCACCGTGAACCTGCCTCCGTTGTACCACTTACTGCATTGGATTTGTTTACCCATGTATGTCCTTCACTGGGTCACAAGCTCCTCCTGAGAGGAAAAGCCATGTTTTATTTCTTTTTATAATGGATGCGAAGGTTCCGTAAAACGCTGAGAACTTGGAACCTAGGGAATTTTACATTCATTTACTTTAAAATTTTACATTCATTTACTTTTCAGGTAAATTCATTTACTTTTCAAGTTTATATCCAACTTGAACCTCTCACCACACTTGCTAAAAAATCTATCAGTTTTTAGGGTCCGCTTCACCTCTTTGGGATCTTCTGCTTGGAAGGAGGTTTACCTAGTCCCGGGGCATCTCTGACCCACAGTTCTCTCAGCACTTCTGCATTCCTCACAAGGTCATCAGGAACTTTAGACCTCCATATGGCACATAAAGGTCATGGGAAGCCAGGGCCCATCCATGTAGACCCCTTCTGTCAAGGCTGTCTAATATGCTCCCCTAGGCTGCATGTGGAAATTCTCTGAGACGTGCCATGTTTGGGGTTCTTCAGAAACTATCTCAGTGTATCTGCTCTCCAACCCTTGAAGATTAACCACTAAGGGGGAAGGACAATCACATCTATATTTCTGCCCTTTTTTCATTTCCTGCCCTTTCTCTCCACACTTTCTACTTCCCTACCCTGTTTACCAAGGCTCCTACATCATAGCCTCCTCTTTTTCTGGCAGCAATTGTACTTATTTTCTTGTAGCAATACTGCCAGAGAAGATACAGAGAAAGAATCTGAGTCATCATGAGGAGAAAATTCATCTGGGTTACTTCAAAAACCTCATCCCATGTTACACAAATTGATGAATGAGTGAGTACTTGTGCATGCATGTGTGTGTGTGTGTGTGTGTGTGTGTGAGTGTGTGATCACTTTTGGAACACTTTAGAAATTCCTGAGTAACATTTTCATGTACACTCGAGTATTGTTTTCTATAACATTCAAGCAAAGCATAAAGTTACAGATCTTTTTCTTTGTAAATAGAATATAAGCTTCTCACACAGAATGCATTGCAATATTCTGTAAGGTAAAAATTGAGAAATCATTATAGATAGCATAAAGGTGTTCTCCCTTTGAAACATAGCACTGTGGGCAAATAGGATCGTTTGAAACCTTAGGAAAAGGTTGAGGAAACTCATCAGTGTGAAAAGAGAACTGTTTTATTTGGTCTAAAATGAAGTAACATTTTATAGGACTGAATTTCAGTTTCCTGAAAGTTATAATGAAAACAAATGATTGACCCATTTTATGCTTTCTATAATATAAAAGTAAAAACCTCCCTGAGTTAGCCTTTTCTGGTTTTGTAACCGAAAGCTCTAGCTGAGAGTAGACTTGAGTGTTTTCTTTAAAAAAAAAAAAAAAAAAACCTTGAAAGACCGGGTACTCAGAAGTGATTGGGAGCAGGGGGCAGGGAAACACTACTATTTTAATACTGTGAACATTCTATCAAGTTCTCCAAATGGAAGATTAACTTGAACCATGTGGTCAGATTGCTTTTGATATGGGGGGAAAAAAGGACTTTGGTGGGTTTTTTGTGATGGTAGAACCAGAAAGAATATTATTCTACAATGGGATATTCAAAGTAGTGAGGAAGCAAACAGCTCTATATAACAATGTAAAAGTTTGTCCTCATTCTAGGCCCTACTGTATCTCTGAAGATGATTATGTTTCCTGAAGGCAGGCTTTGAACTGGAGGTTAGGAGTGGTGGATGAGAGAGAAAATAGATCTGTCTCTCACTGGACTCAAAAGACTTTGGGGCAACTAAACTCCAGGCAGGAAGCCCAAGGGCAAAGGCACTTTTCGTTCAAGGATGCCAAGTGTTCCCTGAGCCATGTTGGCAGACCATGTAACATCCCCGTTCCACCCTATTCTGTCCCTATCGTCACATCCTAGGTGCCCTCATAGAAGGACGTGGGCCTTACACTTTAGAAGAAGCGCTAAGAAGTCGCCTGTTCTTTGCTTGTTTTTCCTCTGTTGTCATTCCTTTCTGTGCCCATAATTTGTCTGTGAAGTGCCGTTAAACACAATAGCAGAGCCTTGGTGACTTTGTCCTGTCAGGGTGAATCAGAAGGCAGCAACAGTGTGGAGAAGCCAGAAGATACAGATAAAGAACTTGAGTTACCATGAGGAGAACCAGAAGATGATTGGTTGAAGGGACTCTCTAAACTGGAATAAATTGGTAGACGCATTCTTTGGATCAAAAAAATACCGGACTTCCAAAAATTAAATAGGATACCAGCACCAACTATTCTTTTTTTTTTTTTAATAATACTATTCTTATTGCTAAAACTATTCTTTTTTAAATTTTTTATCAAAGTATAAGTGATGTATAATATTATGTTACAGGTATACATTACAGTGATTCACAATTTTTTAAGGTTATATTCCAGTTATAGTTATTATAAAATATTGACTATATTCCCTGTGCTGTATAATATATCCTTGTAGCTTATTTTATACATAATGGTTTGTACCTCTCAATCTCAAAAATAGAGATATTGCCCCTCCCCCTTCCCTCTCCCCACTAGTAACAACTAGTGTGTTCTCTAAATCTGTGAGTCTGTTTCTTTTTTGTCATATTCACTTGTTTGTTGTATTTTTTAGATTCTACATATCTTAATTGCAGAGAGGTGTGATTCCCCAGAGGTTGGAGAAGCCACACATTTGGGTGATAGTTACAAGGAACAGAGGTACACTGGGCAGACATGAAATACTAGGAATCCGTGGTGTCAGCCTGATGCGTCCCCTCTCTGTACCTCTCATTTTTCTCTGCCAGAGAAGCCACTGGTATCACTGCTACTGGGATCCTGGTCACCTTATACTGAACAGCTAGGAGTGGAGGGATGAAGAAAACTTGGGGGATACCGCCATTCAGAACCACAGCTTTGCTCTCTTCTGATCTGAATCCTTCCCTTTGAACATTAATACTTCTCAGCAACTTTCATTGTCTATGCTTCTTTTTGGAGGTTCCTCGTTGTCATCCTACCACTACTTGAATGATCTCCTGCATTCTCCTCAGTCCAATTGCAAAGCATAGCATCAGATTGAGGCAATTAATCTCTCTCCTATTAAGAAGAGAGAGCAACGGCCTACATCATATCTTGCTGATGTATGGTTAGGTTATTATTCTATCAGGTGTCCACGCTTCTCTGGAGAGTATAAAGGGCAACCTAGCATTGTTTCCAAGAGCAGGGAATTGTGAATTAGGGATATTGGGCACCAGGCTAGTAAAATCCTTAATGAAACACATGCACATTCAAATACATAAGAAAGTGACTTTGGTGAAAACATACCCATAGGCAGTGAAATATGTTTCTGCTAAAGGTCATGAAATCAAAGAAAGAGGTTCAAATACCTGTCACCACTACCGACCACGCTTACAGATGGGGTTAAGCCAATGTGGCAGCAAGAAAGTCAAATCTCTTACTGTTCAGGTCACATTCCTAATATGTGATTCATTGATGAGCTTTGTCTTTCTGAAATAAGGAAAACACTGCCCAGTTTTTGTTCTGCTTTTTATAATAAAGCATGCAGTTGTGGCTTTTATTAGTTCTGAAAGAGAAAGCATACTGCATGAAATAGTAAACCACAGTATGATTGTCCCTTGATAATCTATATTCCAGGGAGGCCGCAGTTTATTTATCCAAGTATTGATGAAAGGCTAAATTTTTATTATGCACAAACCAATTTAAACTGTGCTTAAAATGAATAAAGAAGAAAAGTCATCTCTGCTTGAACAACTACACAATTATGTGGTTTTCAGCAATTTCTGAATGTTTCTTTCTTTCAAATTCCCTTGGAACATAGCTATTTTTATATTACGTATAGGTAGATTTTGTTTTCCCCTGGGAATCTAAGGAATAAAATTAAAGTCAAGTTTTGACTTCTTTCCATCCCAACGTCAGACCATACCCTCAATAAAAATGGCTTACTGGTGAAAGAGGCTCAAAATCAATATTGCAGGGACCTATTTCATCCAGGCCCTGGTTCCCGGCCACGGCACTTCTCCTCTCCTTGCACTTGGAGCCATTTTACACCCTTGCATAGGCTCAGCCATTTCTCAGTTCCAAAGGCCCTTGGTGGGAAGGGTTTGAGGACAGCCACACCACACTGGAGGAGCCAGCTTCAAGACACACTCACTGTTCATCCATCTCAGAGCTTGAGCACAGTGCTCCTGATGGGTTTTCCTGGTTTCTGAAACCTAGAATTAAAAACAACTTTCTGGGGCTTCCCTGGTGGCGCAGTGGTTGAGAGTCCGCCTGCCGATGCAGGGGACACGGGTTCGTACCCCGGTCTGGGAGGATCCCACGTGCCGCGGAGCGGCTGGGCGTCTGGAGCCTGTTCTCCGCAATGGGAAAAGCCACAACAGTGAGAGGCCCGCGTACTGCAAAAAAAAAAAAAAAAAAAAAAAAAAAAACTTTCTGGAAATTAGCTCTGTGACTTGGAAACAGGTCACTGAACTTTCAAAGGATTCTCCTTCCATTTTTGACATCAGTATGTCTTCCCAGGACTCCTTTCTGCTTCCTGGGTTCGTAATTACAGCATAATCAATGTAATGGAGCAGCGTGATATCCTGTGGACTGGTGAGATAGCTAAGGAGCCAATGAGCCATATCAGGAGCCAGCAAACTATGGCCTGCAGGTCATATCTGCCCTGCAGCCTGTTTTCGTAAAGCTTGCACGCTAAGAGTGGTTTTTACTTTGTCGAGTTGTCAAAAAAAAAAAAAAAAATAGAAAAGAGGAAGAAGAAGAACATGCAACAGAGATTATACGTGGCCCACAAAGCCTAAAAAATTTACTCTTTGGCCCTTTACAGGAAAAGTTAGCCAATCCCTGAACTAAATTACCACACAGAGCCAGAGAGTTGATGTAGCCAGTTGTCCACTGCTGCCCCCTGCTACTTAAAAGGAAAGTGCACCTGTGGTATCTTGGGGTATTTAATTTCAAACAAAAATTTGCCAACTTGACAATTCCACATCAGGCGTCAGGATCTGTGTGCCCTGGCTTCAGAAAATAAACTACATATGGAACAGCTTCTGTTGGAATCACCCTCTCATTAAGTTTCTGATAATCCATTGATATTGTTCCCAAGACCCATCAATCTTCTCACTGGTCAAACAGATCTTAATGAGGATGGGGGAGGGGGGAATTTGGGAATGTAATAGGAACTATTATCCCTGCCTTTCTCAAGGGGTCGATGTTAACACTCATCTCTACAACCCCTCTAGGTATATGGCATGGCTTAAGTTAACTATTATGGCAGCATCTTAGCACAGAAGCTTTCTCTTGCCCATCCAGAGGCTTCATGCTATGCATCAGGAAGCCAGTACGCACCTGCTGATGAGTAAGTCTATTCCAACTACCATATACATATGGAAACTGGGAAAGTAATCACAGAACGAATCAGCAGGAGACCCACGTTGACCCACTGTGAGGTAAACACAAACCAAATTTCCATTTATACTCCCTAACCTCAATAAGTCCCCTCTGAGTAGGGAACCACACTGGCATTTCTGGGTCCCCTGGAATGAATATTAGCTACAGCTCATGTCAATAATCCCACAAAGATCTTGGTGGTTCCTTTCCCCTGGCCATAGCCATTTTCCTGACTGATGAATGCAGGTCCTTTTCAGGAGAATGCAAAGAAGATGAACAGTGCTTGTGGCACTATCATAGGGTACATTCACTTATGGGCTGTGGGTCTATGAACCAGTAAAGGGCTGTCACTCATAATTATAGTTACTCAGGTCACCTAGAGCTTTTGTTTTGGTGTCAGTTTATGCAGATCAAGGAAGATGATAATAGATCTGCATATTTCTTTCAGTCCTAGGCACCTCTTGTACAGTTAACCACTGTCAAACATTCCTAACATTCAAAACCTGTGATCCCTGGTCCAGCCCTGCTGCCTGTTATGGTAACCACACCCATTTCACCTCTGTCTTGGGTCCTATCATTGTGCTGTCCCTTGAACTTTGCCACCTGGGACCCCATCACCCCCAGAGAAATCAGGGAGCCCTTTTCTTTGACAGTAGCTCCTACCGTCAGAGGACAGCCACTCTGACATTTTTCTAGGTATTTTTTTAAATTTTATTGAGGTATAGTTGATTTACAATGTTGTGTTAATTTCTTCTGTACAGCAAAGTGACTCAGTTATACATATATTCTTTTTCATATTCTTTTCCATTATGGTTTGTAATGAGATATTGAATATAGTTCCCTGTGCTATACAGCAGGACCTTGTTGTTTATCCACCATTTGCAGCAACATGGATGGAGCTGGAGATTATCATACGAAGCAAAGTATGTCAGAAAGAGAAAGACAAATACCATATGCTATCACTTATTTGTGGAATCTAAAATATGATATAAATCAACATATCTATGAAACAAAAACAGACTCACAGATATAGAGAACAGACTTGTGGTTGCCAAGGGGGAGAGGGAGGGAAGGGGAGGAATGGGAGTTTGGGATTAGCAGAGTCAAACTATTATATGTAGTATCAAGGTATTTCTATTTTTTTTAATATCTTTATTGGAGTATAATTGCTTTACAATGGTGTGTTAGTTTCTGCTTTATAACAAAGTGAATCAGTTATACATATACATATGTCCCCATATCTCCTCCCTCTTGCGTCTCCCTCCCTCCCACCCTCCCTATCCCACCCCTCTAGGTGGTCACCAACCACCTAGCTGATCTCCCTGTAAGGTATTTCTCACTGAAGGAAGGTCCTTTAGTCTCTCTTGGGAGACATGACTAGGTATAGATGAGTGATTTTTCACATCGTAAAGAAACCCCAATATTTCCTTATCTTTACATCCATTTCTCTACATTATCCCACAAAATTTCTGGCATCATAGCTTAAGCATTGGCTATCGCTGTTGGTATGGCTATGGGTATGATAGCTCTTGGCTACCATACCCACATTTCTACCAAACATTCTGAGCTGCTCAAGTGAGCATATTAAACTCAGAATCTCTGGCAAGTGCACCCAATGCAAAATAATCAACTGGATCTAAAATTAAGCTTCTCCCTTCTTGGTCTGACACCCTTGGAATCCATTCCCACACAAATTGCAGGTTTTTGCCATCGCAAATGAGCAAAATCTTGTGGTTCTTTCTGTTGTATAAACCTTTCCCTCCAGCTTTGACTGTGTTTGCCACCACACCAGCAGGCTGGGCTTTGATTCTGGCTATGGATCTGAAGGTAATGCTGGGGTGTAGGGCTCGGGGAGGGCTGGCATTCCTGCTGACTGGACTCCCTCAGGTGAAGACATCACAGAGCCTTCTGGCAAGAAAGGAGCAGCCTCATGAAACAGGAAACAAGTTTGCTTCTGCTTTCAAGGAATACTTGGTGGAATGTGGGCTTTTAAGGTACTCGGAGACATAAGAATCTACCAAATTCCCCATTTGTTTTCTGGTCCCATTCTTTCCCCCAAATACCGTCTTGTCCACATAAGAGATGCAAAGTTTATGAATTCACCCTGCATTGTGGTTCAGAAACTCAAAAGATCTGCCTGTTTCTATCTTTTGGCTCTGTCAGTTCAACAGCTATAAGACAGAGGAGAATCCTACAGGCAGCCATGGAAGTTCTCTGATTCTCTGACCATACTTTAATCAGAACACTTTAAATTTCACTTTATCATTTTTCCTTTACATCCTATGGAACAGATAGAAAAATCCACCCCACATCCCCACAACAGTCCTTACATCCTTTTTCCTCCCATAATGACCAGCATCACTGAAGCCACCAAAACCTTGTCATTGATAGGCCTCTTATTGTATACAACCCCAGGTGATGATTTAAGTTAATACATCACCAGTATGCACCCGTGTCTATCTTATGATACTCGCGGAATCTTAGCTGCCTTTATTTCAAACTGGTGAGCTAACCAATCTTAGAGTCTCATTTCTTTGAGAGTCTGTTGCTTACAATCACAATAGCCAGTAAATACCCGGCGAGGGTTCAATTATAGAGAACAAAACCTACTCCAAATTGTGTCAGCAGAAAGTAATTTGTTTTACAGGATATTACATGGCTTATAAAACTGTTTATAAACTGAAGAGAATTTAGTCTGATCTTCCAGATAAAAAACTCTTAAGTCATGATGCAGAACTGCTGTTGCCCTGGCCATATCAGGAAGCTGCCTGATGAAGCAAGAAGTCCTGATGACAGCTGCTAGCTCAAGATCAAATCACTTCCACTTCAATCTGCACCGGCATAAATAGGAGCTTCATGCCACATTCCCTCCACTCTTATTTCAGTTCTGGATTCTGTTCTTATGTAAAGGCATCTGGTTGGCAGAACATAAATCACATCCAGAAATGTGGGAAATGTGGATTTTAGCTCACCAGGCTCTGCAGTATAGGAAGCCACACTAGAAAGAGGTGGGAATTGGTTTTGAACAAGCCAGTCTGCAATATCCATCACAGTACTTTTCTGGCAGGGGTGGGTGTGTGTGTGTGTGTGTGTGTGTGTGTGGTGGGGGTGTCCCGTGATTGG
>RJWK010047296.1:0-17340 GCA_004363435.1 Platanista minor
ATTGTCGTGTTTTCATTGTAATTTGTCTCTAGGTATTTTTTGATTTCCTCTTTGATTTCTTGAGTGATCTCTTGGTTATTTTAGAACGTATTGTTTGGCCTCCATGTGTGTGTGTGTTTTACATTTTTTTCCCTGTAATTGATTTCTAATCTCATAGCATTGTGGTCAGAAAAGACGCTTGATATGATTTCAATTTTCTTAAATTTTCTGAGGCTTGATTTGTGACCCAAGATGTGATCTATCTTGGGGAATGTTCTGCGTGCACTTGAGAAGAAAGTGTTATCTGCTGTTTTTCGATGGAATGTCCTATAAATATGAATTAAATCTATGTGGTCTATTGTGTCATTTAAAGCTTGTTTTTCCTTATTAATTTTCTGTTTGGATGATCTGTCCATTGGTGTAACTGAGGTGTTAAAGTCCCCCATATTATTGTGTTACTGTTGATTTCCTCTTTTATAGCTGTTAGCATTTGTCTAATGTAGTGGGTACTCCTATGTTGGGTGCATATGTATTTATAATTGTTATATCTTCTTCTTGGATTGATCCCTTGATCATTATGTAGTGTCCTTCCTTGTCTCTTGTAACATTCTTTATTTTATAATCTATTTTATCTGATATGAGTATTGCTACCCCAGCTTTCTTTTGATTTCCATTTGCATGGAATATCTTTTTCCGTCCCCTCACTTTCAGTCTGTATGTGTCCTTAGGTCTGAAGTGGGTTTCAGCATATATATAGGTCTTATTTTTGTATCCATTCAGTGAGCCTGTGTCTTTGGGTTGGAGCATTTTATACATTTACGTTTAAGTAATTATCGATATGTATGTTCCTATTACCATTTTTTAAATTGTTTTAGGTTTGTTTTTGTAGGTCCTTTTTTTCTCTTGTGTCTTGCACTTAGAGAAGTTCCTTTAGCATTTGTTGTAGAGCTGGTTTGGTGGTGCTGAATTCTGTTAGGTTTTGCTTGTCTGTAAAGCTTTTGATTTCTCTGTCAAATGTGAATGAGATCCTTGCCGGGTAGAGTAATCTTGGTTGTAGGTTCATCCCTTTCATCACTTTAAATATATCATGCCACTCCCTTCTGGCTTATAGAGTTTCTGCTGAGAAATCAGTTGTTAACCTTTTGGGAGTTCCCTTGTGTGTTGTCATTTTTCCCTTGTTGCTTTCAATAATTCTTCTTTGTCTTTAATTTTTGTCAGTTTGATTACTGTGTATCTTGGCATGCTTCTCCTTAGGTTTATCCTGCCTGGTGATCACTGTGCTTCCTGGACTTGGGTGGCTTTTTCCTTTCCCATGTTAGGGAAGTTTTCAATTATAATCTCTTCAAATATTTTTCCCTCTTCAAATGTTTTCTCTCTCTCTTCTCCTCCTGGGTCCCCTATAATGCGAATGTTGTTACGTTTAATGTTTTCCCAGAGGTCTCTTAGGCTGTCTTCATTTCTTTTTATTCTTTTTTCTTTATTCTGTTCCGCAACAGTGAATTCCACCATTCTGTCTTCCAGGTCACTTATCTGTTCTTCTGCTTCAGTTATTCTGCTGCTGATTCCTTTTAGTGTATTTTTCATTTCAGTTATTGTATTGTTCATGTCTGTTTGTTTGTTCTTTAATTCTTCTACGTGTTTGTTCTTTAATCCTTCTAGGACTTTGTTAACCATTTTTTGCATCTGCTCGATCTTTGCCTCTATTCTTTTTCCGAGGTCCTGTATCATCTTCACTATCATTATTCTGAGTTCTTTTTCTGGAAGGTTGCCTATCTCCACTTCATTTAGTTGTTTTTCTGGGGTTTTCTCTTGTTCCTTCATCTTGTATATAGCCCTCTGCCTTTTCATCTTGTCTATCTTTTTTTGAATATGGTTTTTGTTCCACAGGCTGCAGGATTGTAGTTCTTGCTTCTGCTGTCTGCCCTCTGGTGGATGAGCGTATCTGAGAGGCTTATGCAAGTTTCCTGATGGGAGGGACTGGTGGTAGGTAGAGCTGGGTGGTAGGTAGAGCTGGCAGGAAGAGCTCACTAAAACTTTAATCTGCTTGTTTTCTGATGGGTGGTGCTGGGCTCCTTCCCTGTTGGCTGTCTGGCCTGACGTGACCCAACACCAGAGCCCACCTGGCTCTTTGGTGGGTCCAATGGTGGACTCTGGGAAGGCCCACACCAAGGAGTACCCCCAGAAACTTACACTTCCAGTGTTCATGTCCGCACGGTGAGCCACAGCCACCCCCCCACCTCTGCAGGAGACCCTCCAACACAAGCAGGTAGGTCTGGTTTAGTCTCCTCTGGGGTAACTGCTCCTTCCCCTGGGTCCCGATGTACACACTACTTTGTGTGTGCCCTCCTAGAGTGGAGTCCCCATTTCCCTCAGTCCTGTCAAAGTCCTGCAATCAATCCTGCTAGCCTTCAAAATCTGATTCTCTAGGAATTCTTCCTCCCATTGCCGGACCCCCAGCTTGGGAAGCCAGACCTGGGGCTTAGAACCTTCACTCCAGTGGGTGAACTTCTGTGGTATAAGTGTTCTCCAATTTGTGAGTAATCCACCCAGCAGTTGGGGGATTTGATTTTATTGTGATTGCACCCCTCCTACCATCTCATTATGACTTCTCCTTTGTCTTTGGATGTGGAGTATCTTTTTTGGTGAATTCCAGTGTCTTCCTGTTGATGATTGTTCAGCAGTTAGTTGTGATTCCGGTGCTCTCTCAGGAGGAAGTGAGTGCACGTCCTTCTACTCCACCATCTTGAGCCAGTCTCCACATATGTCTTTTTAAATTATGGTTTGTTCATTCTCTTTTTTTTTTTTTTTTTAATAAATTTATTTATTTATTTTTGGCTGCATTTGGTCTTTGTTGCTGCGCACAGGCTTTCTCTAGTTGTGGCGAGTGAAGCTACTCTTCGTTTTGGTGCACAGGCTTCTCATTGCGGTGGCTTCTCTTGTTGCGGAGCATAGGCTCTATGCATGCAGGCTTCAATAGTTGTGGCATGTGGGCTCAGTAGTTGTGGCTCACAGGCTCTAGAGCGTAGGCTCAGTAGTTGTGGCACATGGGCTTGGTTGCTCCACGGCATGTGGGATCTTTCCAGACCAGGAAACGCACCTGTGTCTCCTGCATTGGCAGGCGGATTCTTAACTATTGTGCCACCAGGGAATCCCCGGTTTATCCATTCTTGCCAACATTGTGTATTACCAAATTCTTTATCTTTGCCAATCTGATCAAGTAAAAAAAAAAGTGGTATTTATTATCTTTTTTTAAATTATGAGTTAGGTTGAAAATCTTTACCCATGTTTATGAACCATGTCTGTTTCTTATCCATGATTTGACTGTTCATGTTTTTTGTATAGCATGGTTAGGAAAAGTGTGGCTTGATAGAGGACCCAGTAAAACATAGCAAAATATCTGAGACCAATGCAGTAATCATCATAATAATAGTAATAGTAACAAAATAAATGACATCACATACAGAGCATGTGGATTATATTTTATCAGAGAGTTGTAATGAGATTTTTGATCCTTTCTTTCTCATCAAATTAGAAATAACAAGTTGTAGGACATATTCAGAAATAATTATTGTGTTTTACTTTTATAGAACGTTGAAAATTGATCATGTGTTTATCTATCAGATGAACTTTCACTGTGATCTCTTTGCTTAAATAACCATGACATTTACTACATGAGATGAACCAGGCTTGTCCCTTGTTATAAGTGAAGTACTTTATTCTGAGCACTCTTTTAGAAATATTGCAGTCTGGGATATTAGGTTATCTAGCTGTTATGCAGATGCTTTCTTGTTTGTAGCATGCCGTTCTCAGTGATAGTATTTACTAGTAACTGAGGGTAGAGTCAGCTATTCTATTTTCATTTGATTGTCTCATTATCCTGGTAGTCAGTTCTTGTCACAGAAAGGACTTAGAACTACATTTCCAGCTCGCAGTGAACTGTGACTACTGTCACTATTTGTGACCCTCCACAAATGACCGGTTTTAGACATTATCTGGTTTTGTTATTGCAGTTTTCACTTCTTGTATACCAAAATATGCCGGCTACTATTTAAGGTATTTAATGTTATCTCACTGACTCTTACACTAAAGCAGATGTTATTATCCTTATTTTACAGGTGAAATGATAGGTTCAAAATCACTAAATAATCAACCCATCTAGTAAGGGGTCAAGCTGGGTTCAAATCCAGGTCTTGCTTACTCTTTTCTTATTCTTAGCTCCAAGGGCCAGGTTAGGGCTGCTATAGTAAGGGCTGCCCACCTAAGTGGGGAGCAGTGCCACGACATTCGCATACCTTGCCCAACCCCTCCACAGTATGGGTGAGCTTGTGTAGCTGTTTCCTCCAGTGCCCTGCTTGCTATCAGCCTCTGCCTCCATACTTTGCCCTTGTTTTATCCAATAACATGAGTATCTTCCATCACTAGGCTTCAGCTGTTGATGCAGACCCACCTTTATTTTCTGCACAGACTGGAATGGGGTGGCAATGATTAGATTAAGAGTTATGACAACAGACTAAGTATCTTGTGCCCTAGCAATGAGCCCCAGGATGACATGTAAATTCTGAATCACTACAGTCTCTCACAAAGCTTGCCTGCCTAATTCTGTGTCTCAGCCCATAGCTCTGGGCTTCCCTCTCTGGATTTCCCTACCCCAGAACTATCCCCTAAGCAGGCTCTGGTCTTCTCCTGCCCCCTTCCTCCCAGCAGACCCTGGTCCTGAGGTCTCAGCATGCTTCCCCCAGGACCCATAGTAGGCTTCATATAGAGAAGGGGCACTTTCGGGGAATATATTGCTGACTGCTGAAACCTCTCCATTAATTTCACTCCTGAAAAAAATCTGCTTCTGAATTTTGCAAAGATTTAAGGTATAAATCCTTGTACTGCATGTTTTTAACAAAATTCTGGCTTGGGTCAGGAATTATTTTTCTACACAATATAGAGACTAACTTTCTTGAGGACCTGTGGGAGTTCTACACAAACTTCTGATATGCATGAGATTCAAGTCCCCTACCTGCCATCTCTTGACATCCCCTCCTTTACCAGTTTCCATGCTGTGATGTCAGTCTAAATGTCTTCCTGGGACCTAAAAGCAGCACACTTTCCTGGGCCTCAGGGTCTTCCTACCTTTCGCTTCCTTTCCTGGGCACAGCCTTCCTTCTTGTCTCCATTTCTTGGGTTTCAGCTAAGGCCACCCCTCCTGCAGGAAGTTTGCCCTGGCCACCTGGGTCTGCTAGGTTACATCCTGAGTGGACTTACAATGCCCAGAGCTGATTACTCCTATATAATACTCATTATCTACTGATGAATACCAAATATTAATTTATCCAGTCTCCACAGGAGGCTTATTTTACAAAATTAACATCTCAAAGTCATTGAAAATCCCTATTAGCCAAGTGAACGATAAACATCAGTTTAACTTAGTCTATAGTGTTGTGCTGAGCTCTTTTTTTTTTTTTTTTTTTTTTTTTTTTTTTGCGGTACACGGGCCTCTCGTTGTGGCCTCTCCCGTTGCGGAGCACAGGCTCCGGATGCGCAGGCTCAGCGGATGGCTCACAGGCCTAGCCGCTCCGCGGCATGTGGGATCTTCCCAGACCGGGGCACGAACCCGTGTCCCCTGCATCGACAGGCAGACTCTCAACCACAGCACGCCCAGGGAAGCCCCTGAGCTCTTTTATGTAAAAGCTTTTGTGAGTTTGATTGTCTTTTCTTTTGTATTGTCATATTTTAGAAAAGGGTTAGGAGCCATAGCTAAGAGAGGGACTCTTCTCCCAACTCCCCCTATACCCAGCCCCACCTAGTTTTAACATATTGGGAATATAGGACACAGTGCATTCTAGAGTTCCAAAAGTATTAACACCAAGTATCATATATCTCGCTAAATATTCTTAGATGAATGAATATTGACTTTGGACTTTGGTTCATGATAAAAAATTAATGAAATTTGAGTCAAGGCGTATTTTTAAAAATGTAAGGCACTCCCAATTAATGTGCAAGTCAGTCTAGCCTGAAAGTATGATATTAAAGGATGGCTACATTGCTTCATGTCTATTGTGTCTCTTTTCAGATTCAGGCATTAATAATTACAGTCTCAGAGGTCTCAATTTTTATTCTCTCTTGGGAGTCAGGGGGGTATTAAAAGGTCCCCTTCAGAGAACACTCTCTTTTTTGGCACTTCTATGACAGGTTAGTTAGGATGAGACTTCTCAAGTGTGTGCTTTATTATTTTTTTTGATTGGTGTTTTTGGTCCTTACTACAAATCTGGTAAAGAAGGGAGCAGTGACATTTGTCCTTTGAATACATAGTCACCAAATTTTCATGCCATGTTTAATCCCAAGGATGTCATGGAGTGCCCACTTGAGATACCAAGTCTTAAATCACTGCACATTTATCTGTCTTTTCTTCTAGACTCTAAGCCTGTTGGAATGTGAACTCTGTCTTCTAAATATTTACATTTTTTGCAACTGGCACAGTGCTGGTACCTATCAAATGTCCAAGTTCTGAGGATGGAAGGAGAGAAGAAATGCAATGCTGAGATAACATATTTGGCCCAGTGCCTTAAACACAGTTGGTGCTCACATAAGTGTTAATTCCTGGTAAAGTAGATAAATGGAGGAAAAAACAAGCAATATAGGAGAGTGAAAGGAGAACTAGACCAGAGAAAGAAAAGCTTTCAGTCTCCACTGAACTTGCTGAATAAACTTGAGAATGTCACTTAATACTTTCAGGTTTCTATTTTTCCATCTGTAAAATGGGGATATCATCTAACATGACTTCCAAAATCTTCTCTTCCTTTAGCAATTATATGTGTCTATGAAATCTTTTGGCAAAGATTGATATAGTTGATCATATATTTCATTAACATGTATGAAAAATGCCCAAATATTGGGTTGGCAAAAAGTTCACTCAGGTTTTTCCATAATATGTTATGGAAAAATCCAGATGAACTTTTTGGCCAACCCAACATATCCACAGAATTTTTTAACTTTTAGGATTATCTGCCAAAGTTCAATTGATTATTATTTTTTTCAATTGGCCAAATATTTAATGGCCTACTTTGTGTAAGGACTGTGCTAACACTGAAGATACAAAGAGGAATTATCTGTTTTTACCACCAAGAGTGTGGTGAGAGGTGGACAAGTTAAGAAATAAGTGCACTGGGGCATAAAAATGCTAACATGAGTGATGCCCTTCCTGTTAAGAAGTCACAGAAAGGAGCAGCTAACTATGGAGGAATGACAGAGCAAGTAACTGAGTTGAAACAATTCCAGGTTTGGGCCACAGCATGTGCAGAGATTTGAAGATAAAACCTAAATGTCCGTTGACAGATGAATGGATAAAGAAGATGTGATACATGTATACAGTAGAATATTACTCAGTCATTAAAAAGAATGAACTAATGCCATTTGCAGCAACACAGATGGACCTGTAGGTTATCATACTAAGCAAAGTATGTCAGACAGGTATCACATGATATCGCTTATATGTGGAATCTAAAAATATATATATATATGCAAAAGAACTTATTTACAAAACAGAAACAGACTCACAGACTTAGAGAATGAACTTATGGTTACCAGGGGGGAAGGGGGAGGGGGAAGGGATAGATTGGGAGTTTGGGATTGACATGTACACACTGCTGTAGTTAAAATAGATAACTGACAAGGACTACTGTATAGCACAGGGAACGCTGCTCAATATTCTGTAATAACCTAAATGGGAAAAGAATTTGAAAAAGAATAGGCACACGTATATGTATAACTGAATCACTTTGCTGTACACCTGAAACTAACACAACATTGTTAATCAACTGTGCTCCAATATAAAGTAAACATTTTTTTTTAAAAAACATGACTGTCCCTGAAGAGCAAGCATTTGGTTCTGTATGACTGGAGTGCAGAATGAAAGTGAGGGAGAGGAAAGGATGAGACAAATAAGACTGTGACCACCATGTGGAGGTCATATGCACCATGACTAGGAATTTGGACTTTATTATGAAACTAATTGGGATCCGTTTAATGTTAACAAGAAAACAGACATGAGTACTTTTGCCTTCTGGGGGGAAAATGTTAATATGTCCAATGAGTAATCAATTTTTACTCAAAGCATGATCCTAGATACCTGTTTTAGAATCCCCCTGGGTGCTTGTTAAAATGCATATTCCTAGGTTGGAATCTAATCCTACAGAATCAATTTCTGTGGGTTTGACTTGGAAACCGACATTTAAAGAAGAAACCCTCTTACAATGTATGCAGCTTAAAGTGTAGGAACCACTGGCCAAGTAAATCTAGAGTAAATGGCAGGGAACTCAGAAGAACACAGATTTTGGAGTCAGATAAACCTTGAATCTCAGCTCCGTCACTTAGTAGTTGTCTTATCACAGCCAAGTTACTTAGAATCTCTGAGGGTGAGGTTTTTCCTTCTATAAATGGATTTAAAAGTACCTACCTCATAGGGTTTCAGTCGAGAATAGCTGAGATAACATATGTCAAACACTAACGTGTTTGGAGGCATATTGGAATCACCTGGAGAAGTTATTAAAACTCTGTGCTCCCTAAGATTCAGGCATGGATTATAAAGGATTCAAGAAACTCCCCACATGATTTTGGTTAGTAACCAATAGTAATCACACAGAATATATTATCTCTCCTTTCCCTAAGGTGGTGACAGTGAAGGTATAAAAATGGGAAAATTTAAGAGACTTTTAGAAGAGGCAATATCCAGGATTCAGAGGAATTGTCTAAGTGATTCTTAAGTTTTTAGTTTGAATGGCTGGTGGTGCCCAAACATAGCTGGAGAATGCAGTTCTGTTTTGAACATGGTGGTGTCTATGGGTCATCTAAGTGGAGGTGTTTAGAAACTGGTGCTCACTAGTGGACAAAGGCCTCAGGAAAAAGCCTGGGGAGGTGATAAAGAGCAGGCTATCAGTGGTGGCATGATCCCCCAGGGATGGGATGGAGGATAAAGAGGGGCCTCATGGCTCACCTCCATGTCGACACTGAAGTTTTCAGAAAAATATCAAGTTAAGGAAATTGAAAAGAAATGAGAGTAGGAAGAGAAACAGGAGACGGTTTCATTTTAGAAACAAAAGAGAGACTGCCCCACAGTGAAATCAAGTAAAACTGAAAGTTTCTTTAAAGCAGGAAACTTGTCTTACCAATGCTGGGTGCTCAAGTCATGGTAGTTGGTCACCTGGTGCATTGATTCAGTAGAAACATTGGTGTCTCTGGGTTTATACTTGTACCTGAAATACCCCATGAAGCTTCAGAGGCAGAAACTGGTTGTTTACTGCTCCTTGAGTGGGAAGAACACATCCAAGCATCTCTTGTTCTTGAGAACTATTTTATACAAAGAGTTGATATTGGTAATCTAGAGAAGTCTGTGTCCTCTGGAGAATCAAAATGATTGTTTTTAGTACAACAACAAGACCCACTCCTAATGATTTCCTCTTTAGTTAGTTATTAATGATAGAGTAGTCACTTACATCATTATACCTTGATAAATTTTTACTGAGGGAAGGCATCCTTCTATGGAGTAGTAACATTTGGAGATAAAGGAATTTACATTAGGAAAGTTAAAATTCTGAGTATGTGAACTCCATATAGTGGTTTATAACAATTGTAGTACATTGTTAAAGCTCATCACTTTGCAATTCTAAGGATGATGTTCTTTTGCCTCCTATTAAATTTGAAATATGTAGCTTTAATGAGCATTTTCAATGAGTCAGCATATTTGAAATTCCCTATCTTGAGTTTTATTATTCTGAGTTAATTCATTTAAAACTGTTAACAAATACTGAGAGATTGTTATACATTGTGCTGCTCAAGTGCTAATACAAAGAATTACAGCTCACTATATTTCAAGTTTGAAATAGTAGATACTAAAAAAGTCTAATTTATGTTGTCAGGAGATTATTTGATTCACTCACTTATTTACTCAAGAACTACTTATAAAGTAAATGAGCTATGTGCAGTCATATTTTAAAAAAAACTTGTCTCTAAAATATACAAACAGCTCATATAGCTCAGTATCCAAAAAAACAAACAACCCAAGTAAAAAAATGGGCAGAAGACCTAAATGGACACTTCTCCAAGGAAGACATACAGATGGCCAAAAGGCAGATGGAAAGATTCTCAACATCACTAATTATTAGAGAAATGCTAAGGAAAACTAAAATGAGGTATCACCTCACACTGTTCAGAATGGCCATCATCAAAAAGTCCACAAACAATAAGTGCTGGAGAGGGTATGGAGAAAAGGGAACCCTCCTACACTGTTGGTGGGAATGTGAATTGGTACAGCCACTATGGAGAGCAATATGGAGATTTCTTGAAAAACTAAAAATAGAGCTACCATATAATCCAGCAATCCCACTCCTGGGCATGTACCCAGAGAAAACCGTACTTCGTAAAGATATATGCACCCAATTCTTTGGAGCAATATTTACAATAGCCAAGACATGGAAGCAACCTAAATGTCCATGACAGAGAAATGGGTAAAGATGTGGTACATACATACAATGGAATGGTACTCAGACATAAAAAAGAATGAAACAATGCCATTTGCAGCAACATGGGTACACCTAGAGATTATGATACTAAGTGAAGTAAGTCAGACAGAGAAAGAAAAATATCATATGGTATTGCTTATATGTGGAATCTAAAAAAAAAATGATACAAATGAACTTATTTACAAGACAGAAAGAGACTCACAGACATAGCAAACAAACTTATGGTTACCGAAGAGGGTGGGGGGGAAGGATAAATTTAGGAGGTTGGAATTAACATATATATACTACTATATATGAAATAGATAACCAACAGGAACCTACTGTATAGCACAGAGAGCTATATACTCAATATTTTGTAATAACCTATATGGGAAAAGAATCTGAAAAGGAATATATATATAACTGAATCACTGTGCTATGCACCTGAAACTAACATGATATTGCAAGTCAACTGTATTTCAATAATAAAGAAAAAGAAACGTTGAAAACCTTTTTTAATTAAAAAAAAAGTTGTATAAAAGATGGAAAGAGATATCTAATAAAGAAAAGAGAATATAAGCAAATGTCACTTTTTTTAATTGTGCAAAACTTTAAGCAGAGGATGAACTGTACTTTTTAGTTTTGTTATTTTTTCCCCCAAGCTAGAGTAAGGGATGGGGAAGGATCTAACGTTAATCTAACATTGGTGTATGTCAGGGAGTGTAAATAAACAGTCTATTTCCCAGTGGGATTAGGCTGAGAGAAGTCAAGGAACTTATCCACACACAAACAGGGGATGGCTACCCAGCAGGAATCCAGTCCCTGACCCTCAGGACTCCAGAACCACCCCATGATTCTAGCCCAGGGAAGACCAGTTGTGAGCTACCACAGTTTTATCCCTAGTTTGCAAATACTTAGCGGATGGTTTTGTCTTTCAGAAACCAGTAAAAATCCTTTCCAGCAAACACTTTTGAAAAAGCAGGGCATGAGCAATATGAGTAATTTGATTTCTGATCAAAAATGCTTTATGACTATAATGACTTTTCTGGCTTACATTTGGCTCTTGAGATATCAAGAGTTCCCAGAAAGTTCTGACAGTTACAGAATGGGCAGGTAAGGGGTGCAGCTCCCCAAAGTGTAGGTGTGTGCATGTATTCTGCCTGTTGGTCTCTCTATCACTCTGGTTATTCTGTTGCAGGAAGGGGGACCCCTTCCAGGGACTGAGAGTGGGCTTTTGTCTGACACTCAGAAATGAATTACCCAAGGAGACATGTGTGCGGACAAAGCAGGAGAGTTTATTGAGAAGGGGCGCCTGGGCAGAGAGCAGCAAGGTAAGGGAACCCAGGAGAACTGCTCTGCCACGTGGCTCACAATCTCAGGTTTTATGGTGATGGGGTTAGTTTCCAGCTTGTCTCCGGCCAATCATTCTGACTATGGGTCTTTCCTGGTGACGCACACATTGCTCAGCCAAGATGGATTCCAGAGAGAAGGATTCTGGGAGGTTGGTAGGACATATGGACTGGAGACTACTCTCTCCTTTCGACCTTTCCTGAATTATTCCGGTTGGTGGTAGCTTGTTAGTTCCGTGTTCCTTACCAGGACCTCCTGTTGAAAGATAACTCATGCAAGTGGTTACTGTTGTGCCTGGCCAGGGCAGGTGGTTTCATTCAGTGGTTCCCCTAACGATTCCAGGGCACAAGAGCCTTGAGTCCCGGCCTGAGGAAATGTGTAAATGATAGCAAGGGGTGGGGTTTGTGGAGAACCAGAGCCCATGCTTGCTGCCATGAAATGATTCAAATGTGTTATTTTTTAAAAAACACCATTCAGTCCTCCTGTATGGAGTCAGACCCGTAGACCATTACTTGGATTCATGCTTCCCGGTTAGAGCAAGTTGGTGTGTAAAGGAAGTTAATTCAGAATTTAGAGAGGGTTGGCAGATAATAAACTAGAGTTTGTGCTTGTTTTATGAAGGATTTAGGAGGACATTTTAGACGGGTAAGATGTTTTCCAGCTTTATGCTCAGTAAATGTTTTATTAGCACTAAGGATGTACTCCACAAATTCACTTACAGTCAGCCCTCCATATCCAAAGGTTCTGCATCTGCAGATTTAACCAATCAAGGATTGAAATATTCAGAAAGGAAAAAAATTCCAGAAAGTTTCAAAAATTGAAACTTGACTTTGCAGCACAAAGGCAACTATTTTTTAAAATTAATTAATTAATTAATTTTTGGCTGCTTTGCGTCTTCGTGGCTATGCCTGGGCTTTCTCTGGTTGTGGTGAGCGAGGGCTACTCTTTGTTGCTTTGTGTGGGCTTCTCATTGCGGTGGCTCTCTTGTTGTGGAGCACAGGCTCTAGGTGAGCGGGCTTCACTAGTTGCAGCATGTGAACTCAGTAGTTGTGGCACATGGGTTTAGTTGCTCCGTGGCATGTGGGATCTTCCTGGACCAGGGATTGAACTGTGTCCCCTGCATTGGCAGGCTGATTCTTAACCACTGCACCACCAGGGAAGTCCCCACAATGGCAACTATTTACAAAGTATTTACATTGTATGTACAGCTATTTATATAACATTTATAGTACATTAAGTGTTTATTTAAAATATATGGGCACGCGTTTGTAGGTTATATGCAAGTACTACACCATTTGATATATGAGACTTGAGGGTCCACAGGTTTTGGTACCAGGCAGGTCCTGGAATGACTGTATTTGTTTTAAGCAAAGAGCCATTGAAACCTTTTTGCTTAGCATGCAGGTTAGCTTTTTAATGGAAATGTAGTACTGGATTTGATCATTGTAATGAAACCATCTTGCTTTTTTACTCACCTGATCTGACTTTACCTAGATTTATTCCCACATCTTGGATTTGGACTGAGAGCTCTTTTTATATTTTTAACTGGTTCTCATTTGCCTAACAGTAATGCTGAGGTCTGCTGCTTCAAATAAATCTACAATGAATTGCTTTGTTGAGAAGGAGAGAGTGAAATTGAAATTGGTCATGGTTGCTTCTCTCTCTTTCAGATTTTACTTTTCATTTTATGCATGTGGTGAAGATAAAGATTTTAATGCTTGAGTGCAAAGATCTGACTCTGCAGGGGTGTACTTACTATCTTTGTTGAAACATAATGGTTTCACAGTATCCTGCCTTGAGCACTGCATTTGTCAACTTAACTTCTTTTATCATCAAGTCCTCTGGCTTTTGTGCCTTCTCCTTACCTGAGTCATTATCTTCTGACCATCTGGGAAGCCTCTGATCCTATGTGCAGAGTCCATTTAAATATTTTAGTGCTAGAAGAGTGGAAACCTTGTAAAATGTAAATTTTTTGTACTATTACACTAAGAGGAAAAAGAAATGTTTTCATGTACTTTCCTGCTGCATTAGGATTTTAGAGTTAACAGGCTCTGCATATAGAATTCTGAAAGGGGACAGCAGCAACAACACACCTAGAGGAATTCCAGGAAGGCTTACAGGCATTGTCAGCACAAGGGACAGGAGGAAACAATCTGTGTGTTCCCTTCATCATGCAGCAACCCTGCTGGAGATCAGTAAGGCAGGTTTATTCTCCCAGGGAGCAGAGTTCCCTGCTAGTGTGTGTTTGGCAACCCTAGGAATGGGTTGCTGGTTTAAAAGACATGGCATTAGCCTTGGGATGTCAAAACCCATGGATAAATTGAGGCAAGTGACTATCAGGTGCCACCTTTGGAAACTACAAAACAGCACTAAGTTAAAGGGAGAGCAATGAAGATAACTGAAGATATAAATCAACCAGCTTCACCTTTGCAAGCTGTATATCTTTATTTATTAATTTATTTATTTTATCTTTATTGGAGTATAATTGCTTTACAATGGTGTGTTAGTTTCTGCTTTATAACAAAGTGAATCAGTTATACATATACATATGTTCCCATATCTCCTCCCTTTTGCGTCTCCCTCCCTCCCCCCCCTCTCTATCCCACCCATCCAGGTGGTCACAAAGCACCGAGCTGATCTCCCTGTGTTATGCGGCTGCTTCCCACTAGCTATCTCTTTTACGTTTGGTAGTGTACATATGTCCATACCACTCTCTCACTTTGTCACAGCTTACCCTTCCCCCTCCCCATATCCTCAAGTCCATTCTCTAGTAGGTCTGTGTCTTTATTCCCATCTTGCCCCCAGGCCCTTCACGACACTTCTTTTTTTCTTAGATTCCATATGTATGTGTTAGCATACGGTATTTGTCTTTCTCTTTCTGACTTACTTCACTCTGTATGACAGACTCTAGGTCAATCCACCTCATTACGAATATCTCCATTTCGTTTCTTTTTATTGCTGAATAATATTCCATTGTATATATGTGCCACATCTTCTTTATCCATTCATCCAATGATGGACACTTAGGTTGTTTCCATGTCCTGGCTATTGTAAAAAGAGCTGCAATGAACATTTTGGTACATGACCTTTTTTGAATTACGGTTTTCTCAGGGTATATGCCCAGTAGTGAGATTGCTGGGTCGTATGGTAGTTCTATTTGTAGTTTAAGGAACCTCCATACTGTTCTCCATAGTGGCTGTACCAATTCACATTCCCACCAGCAGTGCAAGAGTGTTCCCTTTTCTCCACACCCTCTCCAGCATTTATTGTTTCTAGATTTTTTGATAATGGCCCTTCTGACAGGTGTGAGATGATATCTCATTGTAGTTTTGATTTGCATTTCTCTAATGATTAATGATGTTGAGCATTCTTTCATGTGTTTGTTGGCAGTATGTATATCTTCTTTGGAGAAATGTCTGTTTAGGTCTTCTGCCCATTTTTGGATTGGGTTGTTTGTTTTTTTGTTATTGAGCTGCATGAGCTGCTTGTAAATTTTGGAGATTAATCCTTTGTCAGTTGCTTCATTTGCACATATTTTCTCCCATTCTGAGGGTTGTCTTTTGGTCTTATTTATGGTTTCCTTTGCTGGGCAAAAGAGTTGAAGTTTCATTAGGTCCCATTCGTTTATTTTTGTTTTTATTTCCATTTCTAGGAGGTGGGTCAAAAAGAATCTAGCTGTGATTTATGTCATAGAGTGTTCTGCCTATGTTTTCCTCTAAGAGTTTGATAGTTTCTGGCCTTACATCTAGGTCTTTAATCCATTTTGAGCTTATTTTTGTGTATGGTGTCAGGGAGTGTTCTAGTCTCATACTTTTACATATACCTGTCCAGTTTTTCCAGCACCACTTATTGAAGAGGCTGTCCTCTCTCCATTGTACATTCCTGCCTCCTTTATCAAAGATAAGGTGATGATATATGTGTGGGTTTATCTCTGGGCTTTCTATCCTGTTCCATTGATCTATATTTCTGTTTTTGTGCCAGTACCATACTGTCTTGATTACTATAGCTTTGTAATACAGTGTGAAGTCAGGGAGTCTGATTCCTCCAGCTCCATTTTTCATTCTCAAGATTGCTTTGGCTATTCGGGGTCTTTTGTGTTTCCATACTAATTGTGAATTTTTTTGTTCTAGTTCTGTGAAAAATGCCACTGGTAGTTTGATAGGGATTGCATTGAATCTGTAGATTGCTTTGGGTAGATGAGTCATTTTAACAATGTTGATTCTTCCAATCCAAGAACATGGTATATCTCTCCATCTATTAGCATCATCTTTAATTTCTTTCATCAGTGTCTTATAATTTTCTGCATACAGGTCTTTTGTCTCCTTAGGTAGGTTTATTCCTAGATATTCTATTCATTTTGTTGCAGTGGTAAATGGGAGTGTTTTCTTGATTTCACTTTCAGATTTTTCATCATTAGTGTATAAGAGTGCCAGAGATTTCTGTGCATAAATTTTGTATCCTACTACTTTACCAAATTCATTGATTAGCTCTAGTAGCGTTCTGGTAGCATCTTTAGGATTCTCTATGTATAGTAATCATGTCATCTGCAAACAGTGACAGCTTTACTTCTTCTTTTCCGATTTGGATTCCTTTTATTTCCTTTCCTTCTCTGATTGCTGTGGCTAAAACTTGCAAAACTATGTTGAATAAGAGTGGTGAGAGTGGGCAACCTTGTCTTGTTCCTGACCTTAGTGGAAATGCTTTCAGTTTTTCACCATTGAGGACGATGTTGGCTGTGGGTTTGTCATATATGGCCTTTATATGTTGAGGAAAGTTCCTTCTATGCCTACTTTCTCCAGGGTTTTTATCATAAATGGGTGTTGAATTTTGTCGAAAGCTTTCTCTGCATCTATTGAGATGATCATATGGTTTTTCTCCTTCAATTTGTTAGTCTGGTGTATCACATTGATTGATTTCCATATATTGAAGAATCCTTGCATTCCTGGAATAAACCCCACTTGATCATGGTGTATGATCCTTTTAATGTGCTGTTGGATTCTGTTTGCTATTATTTTGTTGAGGATTTTTGCATCTATGTTCATCAGTGATATTGGCCTCTAATTTTCTCTCTTTGTGACATCCTTGTCTGGTTTTGGTATCAGGGTGATGGTGGCCTCATAGAATGAATTTGGGAGTATTCCTCCCTCTGCTATATTTTGGAAGAGTTTGAAAAGGATGGGTGTTAACTTTTGTCTAAATGTTTGATAGAATTCACCTGTGAAGCCATCTGGTCCTGGGCTTTTGTTTGTTGGAAGATTTTTAATCACAGTTTCAATTTCAGTGCTTGTGATTGGTCTGTTCAGATTTTCTATTTCTTCCTGATTCAGCCTTGGCAGGTTGTGCCTTTCTAAGAAGGCGTCCATTTCTTCCAGGTTGTCCATTTTATTGGCATAGAGTTGCTTGTAGTAATCTCTCATGATCTTTTGTATTTCTGCAGTGTCCGTTGTTACCTCTCCTTTTTCATTTCTAATTCTATTGATTTGAGTCTTCTCCCTTTTTTTCTTGATGAGTCTGGCTAATGGTTTAT
>RJWK010047297.1:0-17340 GCA_004363435.1 Platanista minor
TTTTTTTTTTTTTTTTTTTTTTCAATTGTTTATCATCTAGGGGCTTCCCTGGTGGCACAGTGGTTGAGAGTCCGCCTGCCGATGCAGGGGACACGGGTTCGTGCCCCGGTCCGGGAAGATCCCACATGCCACGGAGAGGCTGGGCCCGTGAGCCATGGCCGCTGAGCCTGCGCGCCCGGAGCCTGTGCTCCGCAACGGGAGAGGCCACAACAGTGAGAGGCCCGTGTACCGCAAAAAAAAAAACAAAAAAAAACCCCAAGTGTCCATTGACAGATGAATGGATAATCAAAATGCGGTATATACATACAATGGAATATTATTCAGACATATAATGAAATGAAATTTTGGTATATGCTACCACATGGATGGACCTTGAAAACATTATACTTAGGGAAATAAGCCAGACACAGAAGGACAACTACTATGATTCCACTTATACGGTACCTAGAGCAGGCAAATTCATACAGACAGGGAGTAGAGGTTACCAGGGGCTGGGGTGGGGGGAGTCTCTGTTTAATGGGTACAGAATTTTTGTTGGGGATGATAAAAAGTTTTGTGTAGAGACAGTGGTTTACACATCTGAATGTGCTTGATGCCACAGAACCATACACTTAGGAATGGTTAAAATGATAAATGCTATGTATATTTTACCACAATATTAAAAAAATATATATCTGATGATCAAACCACCAGGCTAGCCTGAGGTGAATGGCTAAGTGATAAACCAGCTAAGTGATGAAAGCTTAGGCAGATTCACTAACTGCCCACGGGCTCACTAGCTAGACTCTAGAGATTCTCAAAGTGTTCTCTTTTTAAATGAATACCTTAAAGTAACTTAAATTACTGATTTTGTAAATAGAAGTTAAAAAAATGTTATTACTGCCTTTAACTATGTAAAACCCTGGGGTTCATGAACCACTGCTTAGGAAATGCTACCCAAATCCAAACTTAATATCTGCTTCCATAGCTCAGAGTCACCCAGAGTTCATTAATTGCTTTCCACCTGTCCAGGCTCTCACAAGAGGCTTTCACTTATGTCATTTGCTTTAGCTGCTCTAACAAGGAATCAGGTCAACCCCTGAGAACTCGACTCTGAAATACTAGAGGAAGGTTACATTACAGAAGGGCTAAAAAGTAAAAGAATAGAAAGCGGTGTCATAATATTAATATTAAACAAAATAGCAAGATTGAGGATTTAAAAATTACTACATAAGTTTAAAATATAACACTTTTTAACCTGTCATTAAAAAAATGAAGGCCATGGGCCTCCCTGCTGGCGCAGTGGTTGAGAGTCCACCTGCTGATGCAGGGGACATGGGTTCATGCCCCGGTCCGGGAAGATCCCACATGCCGTGGAGTGGCTGGGCCTGTAAGCCATGGCCGCTGAACCTGCGCGTCCGGAGCCTGTGCTCCGCAACGGAAGAGACCCACATACCACAAAAAAATTAAAAAATTAAAAAAAAAAATGAAGGCTAAATCCCTATATTTTGGAAATGAATGAGCACGTGACATGAGTCAAATCATGATGGAAATCAGAGAAATATTTAGAACTGAATGACTACAAAAACAAAATGGATCAAAACTTTTTACATACAGCTAAAGCAACACTTAGAGGGAAATTTATAGCCTTAGATGAGTACTTTAGAAAAATTAAAAGATTGAAAAATCAATGAACTAAATGTTAAACTCATTAAGTTGGAAGACATGAACAGGTGAACATGAAGAAAGCAGAAGGAAATACAAAACAGAAATTAGTGAAACAGAAAACAAAGAAAGGAAAGGATTAATTACAGCTTAATCTTTGAAAAGAGTAACAAAAAAGGGTAAACTGCTGATAAGACTGACCAAGATAAAAAGATAAAAGGCTCAAATAAATAATAATAGGGATGAAAAATAGAAGCTACAACAAATTATAGAGGTGAACACATCTTAAGACAATGATAAAAATATTATGCCAATAAATTTGAAACAATTTTCCAGAAAAGTATAAACAAAGCTGAAAGAAGAAATAAAGACTTGAACAGACCTATTCATTAAAAAAAACAAATAGTAGCTTAAAAACTCCCTACAGTAAATGCTCCCATGAAGACCATGCTTTTTAACAGATGATTTCTACCAAATCTTCAAAGTACAGATAATCCTGATCTGTACTTTGAAAGAAAAAGAGAGGAAGCTCCCTAACTCATTTTATAATTACCACTACAATCCTCTTACCAAAACTGGGCAAGTTCAGAAGAGAAGGAAAACATCATATTCACATAAATGCAAACATCTTAAATATTAGCAAATTGAATCCAGAAATGTATTAAAAAACTAATAAATAAAGAGCACTGAATTTACCTTGGGAACTCAAGGGTATTTAAACATTTTTAAAAAATCAATTGCTCTTCAAGTTTTAGAAGGGAGCTGTTTAACCCTATAAATAATATTTACCAAAAACCTAAGGCAATCATGTTGAATGGTGAAATATTAAAAGCATTCCCTTTAAAACCAGAAATGAGACACAGTCATTACTATTCTTTCTATTAGGATATAAGATAAAAAGCAAACATGGCAAAACACTGACATCAGGGTTTAAACTTCAATCTTGGTTGTGAGTATATATTTGAAATGTTTACTATTAAAATATAACTGATTTTTTTAAACCTGTCTTTCTTGCTAGGTCAACACTTGTTGAGAAACTACACAGTTCAGAATGACTGGCTCATGCAAGGGGCTTTTATATTTATTACTTATCCAGAGATTAAATGCGAAAACTTTGCATCTGTGCAAAGTTGCACTTTTCTCTGTACCATCACATAAATATTTGTTCCTCACAACTGGGGAGAGAACATTCCCGTTTTTCAGAGGAAAAAAGTTAGGCTCAATTTGGTGAGGAGAACTGTCCAAAGTCTTGGGGTTAATCAGTGGTAGCAGTAAAGAAGGACACAGATCTTGTGGCTTTTTCAATACCATGCTACTTCCAATGATAATAAGGAGCTAATAACACCTATCTTTTAAAAGATTTAGTGAAAGTCTACATTTTGATTTGTTTGGCAAAAGGACCAAGTCAAAGCTTTCCCTGGGCACTCAAAAACACAGAATGCTATAAAACATGATCTTTGTTGTTAGAATAATAACGGTAAAGTATGTATTTGCTTACATGGCAGGCTTAGCAAGAAGCTGGAATCCTCCCATAACCAGGAAATTTGTAATAGATGTGCAATACCTTGAGCAAAAAAGAAAACACATGTATATTAGTGTTAAAAAGTAAATTTGCTCTTCAGAGTTTTCTGAACATGCATCTGGAATAGATACTTCTTGGAATCTCATCAGCGAGTTTCAGAACTTTTGTGACGCTAACATTCATGAACTGTAAAGGACTGAAGAGAATGGCAGGTTACATGATCACAACAGTCAGGAGAAAAAAGCCATTTCAGTAAAGATGTTAATAGGAATTTTTTTAAAACGCCTCAAGTTATGCAGAAGATGCTAGAATTTACTTGGTAGATTTTACTTTGGTAACTTAACAAACATGAGAAAAGATGACGAAAATTGTTGGATTTTTAATAAAAATTTTCTCTAACCTTCTCTTTAGGTTTCCCAATTAAGTCTTCAGAACTAAACAATAGAGAAGGTAAGAAAATATGTTAAAAGAGCTTAAGTGAAAAAGGGTTAGAAAATGTTGGTTAAGTATTGAGGTACAGTTAAAGAATAAGTCTTGAAATACTGCTTTGCACCATGTACATTTCTTTCACACTCCTGGGCTGGCAAATGGAATCAATTGACTTTGAGAGAGAAGGCAAATTCCTACTAAAACCAGCCCAAGGTACTGAACACTTAAAAATGGTTACAGTGGTAAATTTTCTGTTATGTGTATTTCACCAAAACTAAAAATAATTTTAAAAATTCATAAACAAATCAAGATTTTTTTTACTTGCCTGATCTATATGAATACATTACATTAAAAAAAAAAAGCCCACGGTATCAAAATAAAAGCATTTCCAAGCATAAGTCCTGACGTATCAGAGAGAAAAAGAAGAAAATACATTATGAGATCTGTACAAGTCGAAAAAGAAAAATTAATACTAGTAAAAGCTGAAACTTTCACACACAAAAAAATCTAGTTTAAAAAAGTAAATTCGTATCACGTTATGCTACTTTTTTTATATCTGAAATATGATGACTTAAAAGACTCTAATCAGGGTATTTCCTCCCAGACCATAGATTCAAATATATTCAATTTTGCTTAGAACTAAAATCACATACATCTATCTGCACATATATGCCTTAAGTCTGAAAGGAGATACACTAAGGTTATTAACAATGGTTATTTCTGGTGGTAGGATTATGGGTGACTTTAAAATCTACACTTCAGATCAACAGCAGGACCTAATATACATTAAAATAACACTTAAATTATGCCTCACATAAGAAAAAGTGAGAAATACTTAAAATTTCAAAATACAGCTGGGATATTTTACTTGAAAAACATGAAGAGAACCTTGGATCGCTATCTTAGGTTTTATTACAAAAATATCATTATTTTAAAGATAGTTTGGTCTTTAAACTCTCCATGTACACAACAGTGAAAAGCAGGCACTGGGAGAGCTCCATATTTACAATCAACAGTTGGTCTTAAAATAATTGCTTAGTTACCTATTTCCTCAAATTTTAGTATAATTTACTTCAGGAAACAAAACTGTTCTCTAAAGAACCATATTTATTATAATACTTTTTTGTAAACTAAGTACATTGTCAATCATTCTGCTAGAATACAGAAGGAAATTTGAGAGTGCATTATATTGAAACCTTTTTTCCCCTCTTAGAGCAAACTAAAATTTTAGCGATGCAGAACTACAGTTGTCTTAAGATTAAAACCGCTGCTTTGCAATTTCTATTACCTTATAGCACTCTCCCTAATCTAGTCTCTTCTGATTAAGGAGCTGTTTGTTCTCCTTGGCAGAATAACCCTGCAGAGACTGAACATGACACAGGACTGGATACTTGCTCTGTATAACTATCCAAGAAGAGACTTGCATGCTTCAGGATGACCAAACTCCTGGCTTCCTTTATCCCCTGAAGGAAGCTGCTCAGTGAGGTTCCATGTTGACCAATTAGGTAACACAGCTTGCTGAACCGGCTTGCCACCTCCTGCAACAGCTGGACTGTACTTGCAGTGCCCAAATTTTCTGGAACAAAATGATGATGATGATAACATAACCTAAAGATTCATTTATCTGAATACTTTTTTATGACCAAGATTACGAATTTCCCCCTTCTAAAAATAATTAACATGTTGAGAGGTACTCTCAACTATGGAACCTAAGTAATCAGGGTTTAAAAAAAAAAAAAAGCAAATTCAGAGATCACAGTATCCAGTCATTTGAGGAACCTGTCAAAAACATTCACAGGACCCTGCAGATTCTGACTCAGTAGGCCAGAGTTAAGATCCCCCGATGGATTTTTTTTTTTTTTTTAAAGTGCCTTCCAGTAATTCTGAAGACCAGCCAAATTTGAGAACCACTGTGCTAATCCAATTCTCCTCTCATTTTGAAGATAAGAGAAAGGAAGGGAATTATCTAATTTCACACAACTGGTTAGTGACAGCCAGGAATTAAACTCACTTCTATAGCTATATCTTGGTTAACATTTTCAACTTTTGTACTGACTTCTGCTCTACTTGTCCCTTGGATAAGCCCAACCCTTCACTGCAGACAGAGCAATCCAAAAATCAGACTGCCTTGGTCACTCTTAACTTTATAGAGGGCATCAGGAGATTATTGCTTTTTCCCAGTCCAAAGCTCCCAATTTGTAGGACTTTTCTCCAAGCAGTGAGGCTGATGAGCAGACCAGCTAAAACCAACAAAGAAATCAGGAATCAGAACAGGAAAAGGGCAAGTTTCACTTTCCTTTCAGAGCAATCCAGGAAGCTTCCAGCTTGGATTGCTTCCCATATGCCTTGCCAAAGTCCTGGGGTGTTGAGCCCACCCACTGGAGGGGAATTTATAGAACAGGAACTCTACAACATGTAAAAGAGCAAAACATATTAAAAACAAAAACAAATGCAGACAGTCCCCAACTTACAAAGGGATTGAATTTGGAAAGACTGTAAGTTGTCTGAAAAATAGAAAAGCAACTATACTCCAATTAAAAAATAAATAAATAAGTAAAAGCAACTATACTCCAATAAAAAATAAAAATTAAAAAGAAGAAAAGTAGACGTTTTCCCATTAAAAATAATGGGCTGAACTACACAAGCCAACGTCACCTTAAAGTGGAAAAATGACATACGAACAAGGCAGAATTTAAGTACTACAGTATTGGACTGAAATCTGTGTCCACACAGCGGGTCAAGGAGTTCAGGAGAAAGAAAGAGAAAAAAAAAAAAAAAATCCTCTCCATCTGCTGAGTGTAGGGCCAAACCTTGAAATATTTTTGAACTACGGGAAGTTAACCTTTAACAGCCCACCCCCATCTCCATTTTGCATTCCTTTCTAACCTCCTCGATACCCCAAGAGGGGTCTATATACTCTATACTAGTATATACTATATAGACTATATACTAGTATATCTGCACAGTAGCACCCCATCTAGGACTATTGTAATCTATTTTCCCCATATTATCTCCTTACCTTCAATCTCTCTTGTAACTGATTACAGCTAAGAAAAGGGATCAGATTTAATCAATTCCTGCTAATATTGGGTAAGACCCTTAACACTCTTACAGTTATCTACATTTTTAGAGACTACTTGTAAATCCAAATGAAGTTCTACTTGATAAGATTCTAAGAACCAGAACAAAGAAAATGAAAAATTTGGGTAGCATATAACGTAAGGTATCTTAGGACTAGCGGGGCTAGAAGTGTTGTTTAGAAGTCTGACTCCTAGGATCAACTTTCCCAAAAGTTGTTCTGCTTCTCTGCCATGAATCTTCTGAAAGCTCCATTTTTCTACTTCCACAAGTGAAAGGAGCTCTGGGGGTGGAAGGATAGGGGCAGCTGGGCTATTGGTGAAGTGGAAATAGTTTGTAAGTTGTTGACTACCTGTGTACAAAAGAAGAGACTGGAAAGAAAGGAGAATACAACTCAAACAAAAAGTTTTCTTTATTTGTGATACAGATAAAACAAGAGTCCTGATAATTGAGTGGGTGGAAAGAGGGGAGGGGGGAGGTTCTACTTACCTAAACTGAGAAGAGGCCTCAGAATCTGAGACTTAATATCACTTAGTTTTGAATAGAACCGTCTTTCTGTAGTAGCCAACTCATGGAGACTGGCAATATATCCCATAATGTTTTTGTCCACCAAGGCTAGATAGCTGTCTTTTCCTGCTGTCACTCTGCTTATATATCCAAGCTAAAACAGGAAAAGAAAAAGATTAAAGATAAAATATAATTTATTAGTAGCAATTTGGGCACTGAAGTTGGCTCAGATCAGCTGGTGAGAGCCAATGCAGGAATTCTGCAGCAAGTTGCTTATTAAGTCGTTAGTAGTTTGAAAGTGGCAATAGGGAAATTACCAGAAAAAAATTGGAAAACATTATAAATCAGAGCTTTTGGTTTTATTTTGATTTTTAGGGCTGGTTTACCAGTACATTGTTGTTATATACCTATAGCATGATCTGTATATAACTATGTACATCTATACTATTATTTATTGCCACAATACCTTTTATTTCATTTTACATGTGGTTAGAACCACGGACCCTCTAAATATACAAAGATCCAAATGATACAGACACATGTCTCAGGATCCCTTTTTGCATGAAATAGATGAGAGCAGAGAGGATCTCTATGCTGTATGTCAAAATATCAATGATCTAGGAGCTATCTTTTAAAAGTACAACAGAAAGGGGTTTTCTTTAAAAGGGGATTTTGTCATTTATTCATGACACCATTGAATAAAAACTTTTGATGCCTTTTGTCACATATCCCTGTTAAACTAGGCAACCAAGCTGCAGGCCAATAGACTATTAATGGCCCATGGTAACTAAAGACACATATTGAGTCTCATCCCTTTCATCAGCCTATTTCATCCTTTATCTGGCCTGTGGAATCTTTAATGAGGAATGTGGAGTCAGGGCCAAGAACTACAGAGAGTCAATTAGTATGTCTGGAATAACAGTCTAATATAGGTCAAGAAGCAAATCTTGGCCAGTGTTACCTTTAGCAAGAAAGATCTCACCCCAATATACATTCAGAGCTTACATATTTAGCCACAAAAACAAACACAAAGGATAAAAAACAATCCATAGGATATATTAGTCAGTAAGAATAAAAAATCCAGAATGTACTAGCTTTGAGGGTTAATTTCTTGCAGTGTATCACTTTGAGGGTGTGAGTTACTGAAGTGGGGAAAAAGAAAACCAGAAACAGACCAATGGTTTTATGTTTATGAAAAAAAGGTAAGAAGTAGGAAAGGAAAGAAATTCAGATCAATGAAGGAAAAATGAGTCAACAGTAGTAAACAAAATGAAAAACTAAGAAAAGAGGGGAAGTGGTGGGAAACAGAGCACTGTTTGTGGCCTGTCAGGTCTGCCACGAGCCCACCTCAGCCCCCTGCAATTTTTACTTCCCACTTACAGTTAAAAATTCATCTATTCAATTTCTATTCTGATTCATCTCTGAGGACTCCATGAACACAGTCAGAAGACTTTGCTGTGAAATATGTATTTTAATATCCCTATGTGAGGGTGTTAATTCAACAAATATAGAAATATTTACTATGAGGATCCAACAGTAAATGAGAGAGCCTAAAATCCCTACGCTTATGAATCTTACAGTAAGGGAAGACAGACAATAGACAAAATAAGTAAACTATATAGCGTGTGAGATGATGATATGCACTGTGGAGAGAAATAAGGCAGGAAAAGGAGATAAGGAGAGAAGGGGGATGGCAAGTTGGTTTGCAATTTTAAATACATTAGTCAGAGACACTTAATAATAGGCATACCATACAAAAGCAACAGAAACAAAAGACTTCTCATGTGTTATAGAATGTGGGCCTTAGGATCCAATTCCTGTTCACCTTACTACAGGAGAGAAGTATTGGAGTCTTAGTACCACTGTGATTCTCTGGAAGGCTGTCACCTTCTGTCGGGTCCTGCCGGCCACTGTAACATAATCCAGGCTGGAAGTCTTCGGTATCCACTAAAAACAGGGAATAATCCTGACCTGCAGCTACACTCCAGACTCCATTTTCACTGTTCACCTGCAACGACAAGAGGACATTGCCTGTCCGAGATGAAGGAATCTGATGGAACTCCAAATCCACGGGAAATGGAATGTTAAGTTACTTGAACAGGTGGAGTACAA
Source organism: Platanista minor (assembly GCA_004363435.1). NCBI lineage: Eukaryota > Metazoa > Chordata > Mammalia > Artiodactyla > Platanistidae > Platanista > Platanista minor. Next base: position 9,293 of record RJWK010047297.1, read on the forward strand.
AGTCAGTCACATCTCAAGACGGCAAAACTCACCCAGCAATGTACCCGATTAACTGCAGAACAGATGCAGGAGTGAGAAGGAACCCTTGTTCAGCCTGTAAATTTAGAACTGGATTGTTTTATAAAAAAGCTGAAAAATTGAAATTTAAAAAGATAAAACCATAGATTTGATTTTTTCATTGTTAATTTTTGGAAGTTGCCACAGACTCAGCTTGTACTACAAAGGCCCAGAAACTTCTAGAACCCTATTCTGACAGCTAGGACACACATTTGTCCATACATATTCTGCTATGCGCACAAAAATCAAGGTGAAAAGAAAATCTAACAAGGCTAAATTCCATCCTGGCCAACTAAACCCGTGGGTGCTAAAGTTGTTTTCCCACTTGGAACTCACTACCTCTCTGATGTGACTTCACTGCGTCCCAGGATGTTGAAACAGGCAGGACCCCTTAGAAGCCCATCTACATGGATCCCCTAGACCAGTGGTGCTCAACGAGTAGTCTCTGCAGCAGCAGCAGCAGCAATCATCTAGGAACATGTGAGAAATGCACACTCAGGCCACATTGCTACTGGGGGGTCTGACAAGGCAACCTGCTTTGACAAGCTCTCCAGGTGATTCTGATGTATGAAAAGTTTGAGAACCACTGCCTTAAATCAATGGTTTTCAAACCTTAGGATTCCACGCAGTGATTCAGGAGCTACCATGGAAAGGCAGGTGCCAGGGTTTTGCCCCCAACACACCTCCATCCTTCAACTAAAATAGTTCCACGGTTATCTGTTTTATGTAGGGGATTCTGCATAAGGTTTCATTTGAAGGAAGTGTTCTGCTAATGAAAACTACTGCCCCAACCTGCAGACCCAGCTTCAGCCATGACTCGTATAACAATAAGCAAAAAACTTCTAATCTGTTAGATTCTCTGTGTCTAGATAGGGTTCAAATCCTAGGTGATTAGGTGAATGTGTGTATGTGTGTATGTGTGTGTGTGTGTGTGTGTGTGTGTGTGTGTGTGAGCATGCACACACACATCTCCACTACTTTATAGTTATCCTCTTCCAGCATGACATTATCTTCTCAAATTCAGGCTATTCAAATAACTGACTTCCTGTTGGTTTTGCAAAGAATGAATTAAAATTTTTGGAGGAGGATAGAGTCATCTTCTTAGTCTCTAATCAAAACTAATTCAGATCTCACTCTGCCTTGACTTTAATTCACATATTAATTAAAATGACTTCAATATGTTTTTCTCACCCTTCTCCGAAATAAAAACCAAGATAATGATGTTGTATTTTCATACGCACAGTTAAAGAGTAATGAAACTAAAACCTTATAACAAATTCTATTCTCTCTTGTCTGACTCTAAAATTTTAAATAAAAATTGTATTTCCAGCGTCTCCATGCTATATTACAAAAGTTTCCTTAGTATGAATAGATGCATATTCTACTTTATTCAAATAACAGAAAACAAGGAACAGTGAGTTACCATATTTTTATTTGTGATAAAATATCAGAAATTGAATAGCTTACCACTAAAATGTTTTATGCTGAAAATATTTAAGATTGGAGCTAGAATTAACAACTGTTCCCTAATGTTTTATTTAAGTCTTCTCTTCCCAGTAAAATTAAGTTCACTGGAAGGAAAGGCAGCATGTGAAGGTCTTATATAGTGATGGATGCATAGTGTACACTGAATACATGAATCAGCAGAATATGTATTAACTGTAGCTTATATGTGAATGATGTTCCTGAAACTGAAGTAACTATACTTTTTTAGTCTCTATTACTCTCAGTGGAGAGAGCATGTGTTGGGATAGGGGAGATATCAGAATCAAACTATGAATACATGAGCTCCACATTCCATTCTGTTAGCCTACCAAGCTAATCAGCATGCCTACTCCCTGCCAACAACACCCCCTAAAACAAACAAATCTTATATAAGGAGTCAATACTATTGATGAATTTTGTATTTCTGCAGGATATTGTGGCAGAGAAAAAGGCTGAGAAACAGTCCTCTAAAACTGCATCAAAGGGACTAGAAGTTACCAATCTCTGAATAGCATTACATAAACTAAAACCAATTCACACAACAGTGAAGAAATTATCTATGCTTTTAGCTTCCCTATAGAAAAGTAAAAGGGTTACAAAAAGGTTTTACTATGTATGTAAAAACAAAACAAATAAAACAAAACAAACCATCAAATAATGTTATATAAAAGTCACACTTAAAAAAAAAAAAGTCAAACTTAGGTGAGAAGTCAAAGAGTAGGCATTATTTGGTAGTATAAACAAAAGTCGACATCACAGTGCTAGAAACATTTGCTTTAAAAGAATGAACTTGTGGGCTTCCCTGGTGGCACAGTGGTTGAGAGTCCACCTGCCGATGCAGGGGACGCGGGTTCGTGCCCCGGTCCGGGAGGATCCCACATGCCACAGAGTGGCTGGGCCCATGAGCCATGGCCGCTGAGGCTGCGCGTCTGGAGCCTGTGCTCCACAACGGGAGAGGCCACAAAAGTGGCCGCGTACCGCAAAAAAAAAAAAAAAAAAAAAGAATGAACTTGTTCATTTTTACTTAAAAAAACCCAAAAAACTATGAATGCTCAATGAAGCCAAAAAGAAAAGAAATATAAACTAACACATAAAAAAAAAGGAAACATTTAGCCTGAAAACAAGTGGTTTCACTTTTTTTTTTAATTTTAATGTACAACATAACAAACTTAGGTTACAAGTATACAATTCTCCTAATTTTATAAAACACGAAATGGAGAAATATAAAGTGTTCTAACTTAGAATTCTGGAATAAGTTGCTATAAAAGTTATCAGATTCACTGAAGTACCTTTATAAGACGAGGAACTGTTGTTGGAAAATCGGAATGCCCAAGTTGACCAAAGGTATTGCTACCCCATGAGTAAACCTATTAGAAAACAACAGTAAAGTAGGTAAGAGATGTGACTCTGAGTTTCCATGTCAATTCTGAACTTTTATAATAACATATATATACCAACAGTTACACACAGATTACTTATACCAGTCTTTCCACTCTTTAGAATAACAAATATTAAGAAAAAAATTCATTTTAAAACAAGACTGAGATAATGGGGAGATAGAGTACATGGGTAAGACACAGTCCAAGGATTAATAATAACAGTAACTAATATTTTGGGGGGGGGGAGTTTATTACCTGCCAGGCATTTTTCTGAATATACATTCTGTGTATTAATTAATGTTTCATTATCACAAGAACCCTTTTTTTTTTTTTTTTTTTTTTTTTGGCGGTACGCGGGCCTCTCACCGCTGCGGCCTCTCCCGTTGCGGAGCACAGGCTCCTGACGCGCAGGCTCAGCGGCCACGGCCCACGGGCCCAGCCGCTCCGCGGCATGTGGGATCATCCCGGACCGGGGCACGAACCCGTGTCCCCTGCATCGGCAGGCGGACTCTCAACCACTGCGCCACCAGGGAAGTCCAAGAACCCTTTTTTTAATAAGGAAATTGGCCCAGGGAGGTCACAGATTTGTAAGCAGCAGGGCCAGGATTTAATCCCAGGAACTATCCTATACTGTCTCTTACAAAGAAAGCGATTTTTTAAAAAAAAGTTAAGTACTATGACAAAAAAGTAATCATGATTCTTTACTCTGTAGATAGGAGTACTATGGAATGACTAGAGAGCCTTTTTATACATGAAGAGTTGCTGTAGGAGACTGATTTGAAATGCCCACTTTTTATCATAAACTAAATTCTCATATACACGCGGGTCTACTTCAAATCTACAGGTATATTTCTGCTATAAAAATCTGTTTGTAATTTTATAATATATTTTATAAGGATAATTCTTACCCTTCCTTTCTGTTCTTTTTCAGAAATTATGTGGCAACTCCTATGTTTATTCTCCTAGAATAATTTCGGGAATCATTTTATTAAGTTGTAAATATTCTATTGGAATATTCGGGGATTGTACTGAATTTACACTCTACTGATTTAATAATTTAGGAGAAATGGCATTTTTGCTACATTTATTCTTCTCATCTAAAAATAAAATTTCTTTACTATAATCCTGCAGCCTGTGTAACAAACACCACATTCACAGACAGACAGACGAGATGAAAAGGCAGAGGGCTATGTACCAGACGAAGGAACAAGAGAATACCACAGAAAAACAACTAAATGAAGTGGAGATAGGCAACCTTCCAGAAAAAGAATTCAGAATAATGAGAGCGAAGATGACCCAGGACCTCGGAAAAAGAATGGAGTCAAAGATCGAGAAGATGCAAGAAATGTTTAACACAGACCTAGAAGAATTCAAGAACAAACAGAGATGAACAATACAATAACTGAAATGAAAACGACACTAGAAGGAATCAATTGCAGAATAACTGAGGCGGAAGAACAGATAAGTGACCTGGAAGACACAATGGTGGAATTCACTGCTGCAAACAGACTAAAGAAAAAAGAATGAAAAGAAATGAAGACAGCCTAAAAGACCTCTGGGACATTAAAAGCAACAACATTCACGTTATAGAGGTACTAGAAGGAGAAGAGAGAGAGAAAGGACCAGAGAAAATTTTCATTTGAAGAGATTATAGTTGAAAACTTCCCTATCATGGGAAAGGAAATAGCCACCCAAGTCCAGGAAGTGCAGAGAGTCCCATACAGGATAAACCCAAGGAGAAACACACCGAGACACATAGTAATCAAACTGACAAAAATTAAAGACAAAGAGAAATTATTAAAAGCAGCAAGGGAAAAACGACAAAAAACATACAAGGGAACTCCAATAAGGTTAACACCTGATTTCTCAGCAGAAACTCTATAGCAGAAGGAAGTGGCATGATATACTTAAAGTGATGAAAGGGAAGAAGCTACAACCAAGATTACTCTACCCAGCAACGATCTCATTCAGGTTCGATGGAGAAATCAAAAACTTTACAGACAAGCAAAAGCTAAGAGAATTCAGCACCACTAAACCAGCTCCACAACAAATGCTAAAGGAACTTCTCTAAGTGCGAAACACAAGAGAAGAAAAGGAACTACAAAAACAAACCCAAAGCAATTAAGAAAATGGTCACAGGAACATACATATTGATAATTACCTTAAACGTGAATGGATTAAATGCTCCAACCGAAAGACACAGGCTTACTGAATGGATACAAAAACAAGACCCATATATATGCTGTCTACAAGAGACCCACTTCAGACCTAGGGACACATTCAGACTGAAAGTGAAGGGATGGAAAAAGATATTCCATACAAATGAAAATCAAAAGAAAGCTGGAGTAGCAATACTCATATCAGATAAAATAGACTTTAAAATAAAGAATGTTACAAGAGACAAGGAAGGAAACTACAAAATGATCAGGGGATCAATCCAAGAAGAAGATATAACAATTATAAATATATATGCACCCAACATAGGAGCACCTCAATACATAAGGCAACTGCTTACAGCTATAAAAGAGGAAATCGACAGTAACACAATAATAGTGGGGGACTTTAACACCTCACTTACACCAATGGACAGACCATCCAGACATAAAATTAATAAGGAAACACAAGCTTTAAATGACAAAATAGACCAGATAGATTTAATTGATATTTATAGGACATTCCATCCAAAAACAGCATATTACACTTTCTTCTCAAGTGCACACGGAACATTCTCCAGGATAGATCACATCTTGGGTCACAAATCAAGCCTCAGTAAATGTAAGAAAATTGAAATCATATCAAGCATCTTTTCTGATCACAATGCTATGAGATTAGAAATGAATTACAGGGGAAAAAACGTAAAAAACACAAACACATGGAGACTAAACAATATGTTACTAAATAACCAAGAGATCACTGAAGATATCAAAAAGGAAATCAGAACATACCTAGAGACACATGACAATGAAAACACGATGACCCAAAATCTATGGGATGCAGCAAAAGCAGTTCTAAGAGGGAGGTTTATAGCTATACAAGCCTACCTTAAGAAACAAGAAAATCTCAAATAAACAATCTAAACTTACACCGAAAGGAACTAGAGAAACAAGAACAAACAAAACCCAGTTAGCAGAAGGAAAGAAATCATAAAGATCAGAGCAGAAATAAATGAAATGGAAACAAAGAAAACAATAGCAAAGATCAATAAAACCAAAAGCTGGTTCTTTGAGAAGATAAACAAAATGGATAAACCATTAGCCAGACTCACCAAGAAAAAGAGGGAGAGGACTCAAATCAATAAAATTAGAAATGAAAAACGAGAAGTTACAACAGACACCTCAGAAATACAAAGCATCCTAAGAGATTACTACAAGCAACTCTATGCCAATAAAATGGACAACCTGGAAGAAACGGACAAATTCTTAGAAAGGTATAACCTTCCACAACTGAACCAGGAAGAAATAGAAAATACAAACAGACCAATCACAAGTAATGAAATTGAAACTGTGATTAAAAATCTTCCAACAAACAAAAGTCCAGGACCAGATGGCTTCACAGGTGAACTCTATCAAACATTTAGAGAAGAGCTAACACCCATCCTTCTCAAACTCTCCAAAAAACTGCAGAGGAAGGGACACTCCCAAACTCATTGTATGAGGCCACCATCACCCCGATACCAAAACCAGACAAAGATACTACAAAAAAAGAAAATTACAGACGAACAACACTGATGAATATAGATGCAAAAATCCTCAACAAAATACTAGCAAACAGAATCCAACAACACATTAAAAGGATCATACACCATGATCAAGTGGGATTTATCCCAGGGATGCAAGGATTCTTCAGTATACGCAAATCAATCAATGTGATACACCATATTAACTAGTTGAAGAATAAGAACCATATGATCATCTCAATAGATGCAGAAAAAGCCTTTGACAAAATTCAACACCCATCTACGATAAAAACTCTCCAGAAAGTGGGCACAGAGGGAACCTACCTCAACATAATAAAGGTCATGTACGACAAACCCACAGCAAACATCATTCTCAATGGTGAAAAACTGAAAGCATTTCCCCTAAGATCAGGAACAAGACAAGGATGTCCACTCTCACCACTATTATTCAACATAGTTTTGGAAGTCCTAGGCACGGGAATCAGAGAAGAAAAAGAAATAAAAGGATACAAATTGGAAAAGAAGAAGTAAAACTGCTACTGTTTGCAGATGACATGATACTATACATAGAGAATCCTAAAGATGCCACCAGAAAACTATTAGAGCTAATCAATGAATTCGATAAAGTTGCAGGATATAAAATTAATGCACAGAAATCTCTGGCATTCCTATACACTAATGATGAAAAATCTGAAAGAGAAATTTAGGAAACACTCCCATTTACCACTGCAACGAAAAGAATAAAATACCTGGGAATAAACCTACCTAGGGAGACAAAAGACCTGTATGCAGAATACTATAAGACACTGATGAAAGAAATTAAAGATGATACCAACAGATGGAGAGATATACCATGTTCTTGGATTGGAAGAATCAATATTGTGAAACTGACTATACTACCCAAAGCAATCTACAGATTGAATGTAATCCCTATCAAATTACCAATGGCATTTTTTACAGAATTAGAACAAAAAATTTTTAAATTTGTATGGAGACCCAAAAGACCCGGAATAGCCAAAGCAATCTTTTTTTTTTTGCGGTACGCGGGCTAAAGCAATCTTGAGAAAGAAAAACGGAGCTGGAGGAATCAGACTCCCTGACTTCAGACGATACTACAAAGCTACAGTAATCAAGACAATATGGTACTGGCACAAAAACAGAAACATAGAGCAATGCAACAAGATAGAAAGCCCAGAGATACACCCCTGTACCTATGGTCAACTAATCTACGACAAAGGAGGCAAAGATATACAATGGAGAAAAGACAGTCTGTTCAATAACTGGTGCTGGGAAAACTGGACAGCTACATGTAAAAGAATGAAATTAGAACACTCCCTAACACCATACACAAAAATAAACTCAAAATGGATTCGAGACCTAAATGTAAGACTAGACACTATAAAACTCTTAGAGGAAAACATAGGAAGAACACTCTTTTTTTTTTTTTTTTT